>CM056600.1:43918072-43998072 GCA_029721355.1 Tegillarca granosa
ACACCCTTTGCTCACTAGTTGTAACCTTTACCAGACTCACTACACCCTTGTTCTGCATAGTTGTTATCTCTAGTGGACTCACTACACTTTTTTCACATAGTTGTTACCTTAATCAGACTCCCTACACCCTTTGCTCACTAGTTGTAACCTTTACCAGACTCACTACACCCTTGTTCTGCATAGTTGTTATCTCTAGTGGACTCACTACACTTTTTTTCACATAGTTGTTACCTTAATCAGACTCCCTACACCCTTTGCTCACTAGTTGTAACCTTTACCAGTCTCAATACACCCTTTGTTCACATAGTTGTTATCTCTACTGGACTCACTACACTCTCTGTTCACATAGTTGTTATCTTTACCAGACTCACTACACACTTTATTCACATTGTTTTACCTTTACTGGACTCACTTCTCACTCTATTCAAATTGTAACCTTAGCCAGAAATATTTTTCAGACAATTCAAATTGTTACCGACTAGTTTTCACTACCTGTACTTACTTTGACAACCCTTACTACCTTGTGATGTATAAAACTAAATTGTCTTAAAATCAATGTTTTACTTAAGCTTCTTTAAATTATACTGAACAACACACACACACACACACACACACACACACACACACCAATAATATCACCTGTGATGTAAGTGGAGTGGAGTTATGGTGTTAACACTCGAGTCAAGATTTTTTTTCTTATACATGTATATAAACAGTATGTTCTGGGATGGTTGAGGAAACTGGATTGTTTTGGGAAAACCACCTACTTTAGTCAAGCCAACTAAAACTTCTCTTACACTAGTAACCTGATAAAGAAGGATTTAATCATGCACAAAGAGGCAATGTGACTTCCATGTATAATTATGTCTTAGACCTATGACACCAATCTGTGAAGCAACTTTCCATGTTGAATTTTCAAGCTCACCTGGCAGAGTAAGGATGAGCTAATGGCATGTTAGAGCCTACATTCATTAATGTGTTTGTAAACTTTAATCTTCTCTCCCTGAAACTCAAAGGGTCCAGTTAAAATTAGATTAGGTATGAAAGGTTCCTGGTTATTAGATTAAAAATTTTATTTGACATGTCAAAACTTAAGATGGCTGCCATTACCAAAAATAGCAAAAACCTATAAATTGCCATGTTTATTTCTGGAATGATTTTGTTGTAATTTGAAACATACAAAATAGATCAGGCGATATAACATATGTTACAGGTTTTCTGTACAATTTTTTGTTTGCACAATAATTGCATAATATTCAAATAAGGTGTATTTAAACCTTAAAAAATCTTTTAAAATATTCTTCACCTGAAAGTAAATGATTATAAAACTGGTAATGGCCATTCTGCACTCTTTGCTATCTATAGCAATGAGGGCCACCTTGGATGTTGCAAAAGGATTGATTTGTAGGCACTTAAAACTACTCCACCTAGAGACCTTCCAAGTACCCAAATATGGATTGCGTTTGGCTCAGTAGTTACAGAGGAGAAAGATTAAAGTTTAGACACAGGCACACACTATGCACTGACAGAAGCACACAGGCTTCCCTCATGCCATAAGCTCAGCTGTCTCAATCCAGTTGAGCTAAAAAAAAAACAAACAAAACAACAACAACAAAAAATGTTAAAGATGTTCCAGATGAGCAATACAGGCCCTATTGGTTCTCTTGTTGGTTTAAATTTTAAGGTAGTCAGAGATTGAATGTTATGATTAATGTTTTATGATTATGTATTTAAACTAAATGTGATGCTCACATTTTTACTACTTTTGAAGTTTTGTTTTAACCTTACAGGAAAGTTTGCTTTGTCGGATTACTACAGTGGTAACCAGTACAGGAGACAAGGAGGATGGCTACTTATGTCCTTATATTCAATATTAATGCCAAAAATAATAAAGAGACAATCATTTGAAATATTAGAAGTATTGACAGAGGTTTGTCAGGAGATGGCACAGAATTATGAGTCAGCTGGAAATAAAGACTTAAGATTTAATGAACTTGTTTCAGTACCTTGTATCAGTCATATGCTATTAGGAGATGTGCATTTTGAACCAAAATGGACTTGTTACATACAGTTGTAGAATCCATGTACATATGTTTTAACTGTTGAAACAGTACTGTAAAACACTTTATTTTTGCGAGCATTTTATTTTCACGAATTTCGCGAGGTAGGAGATTTTTGCGAAAATTAAGAGTCATGAAATTAAAGTCACGTCTTTGTGATTTGATTTCAATATTATTGGGATTCCGGAGACATGGAATAGTAGGTTTCAGGTAGTTTCCCTGATTTTAATTTAGCCAAGCATACATCTTTGCACTGAGAGTATTTATTACTGAATGATTTAAAATTACACCTGTAATTCAGGTAAGCTTTTGAGTACTGATCAGCTTGGCAAGTAAACAAAAACAAGTTGATTACTTATCGATTTTTATTCATAAAGATAGGTAACAATAAGTTGTTTAATCTATCAGGGTATATTTATCAACAGGTAATTGTAATTTTTTTTTATATCAAGTTTCCAATTTACAGGCACCAGGCGAGAAGTTATGTGCATTTATGTTTGATGGAAATCGCAAAAATTAAAGTTCGCAAACTGATTCTAAAATGCAAATCGCAAAAAAAAACATGTCGTGAAAAATAAAGTGTCCTACAGTATCTAATTAAGATTAGTTTACTGTTGTTGCTTTCTAAATTAGAATTTCAACTTGGCCTGGTAGAGAAAGATATTTAGATAAACATCATAAAGTTTAGGAAGTATTGTTATTCCATATGGCTTTTTACATAGTCTATAAGTAATAAATAAGGCGAAGTTTTCTACTGTCACATGATATACAAGTGGAGTCACAACCTGCGATATGATACGGACAGGTCACATGATTTACAAGTGGAGTCACAACCAGCAATATGATACAGACAGGTCATGTGATATACCAGTGGAGTCACAACCAGCAATATGATACAGACAGGTCATGTGATATACGAGTGGAGTCACAACCAGCAATATGATACAGACAGGTCATGTGATATACGAGTGGAGTCACAACCAGCAATATGATACAGACAGGTCTGTCTGTTTATGACCTTTGTTTTGCTCTGCTGTTACTATATTAAAACATTCAAAATTGTTATAAACAACATTGACGATAAACATTAATGTCTAAAGAAGAACTTGACCAAATGTGATTCAGTGTTTTAATGCATTTCTTTTATTTTTCTTTCTTTCCTTCTTTTTTTTTTTTTTTTTTTTTTTTTTTCTTTTTACTGTGTTTGTGACAGTAAATTTTTGAAAATTTCATAGAAAAACCAGTTTAATATGTGTTTTTTTCACTTATTGAATATGCATATATGTGATTACCATGGAATATTTCTGTAGACCACTGCTATGGGGATTTTAAATGTTCGAAAACATGACCAAATGATAGATTTTTTGTACATACAAGGTTACTTCCAGTGAAAACATCAACATTTTTACTTTTTTTTAAATGTGGTTAATTTGAACCAAAGTTGGTAATGGAGGTCCTTTATTGATGTAGATAAGCAAGATTCTGTGAAACCCAAGAGTGCTGCAATTACCATAAAATGTTGAAAGCATATAATTGGCCATTACAGGTTTTTACTTATGAATGCATTAAGTTAAATTTGATATATAGAATGGTGTTTTAAGCCTCAGTCAAGATTTCCACTTATATTGAGTCAGTCAGTTCTTTCAGTTTTGCATTATGGTTGACCTCAACCTTTATTCAAGGTCACAGTGACCTTTAATAGTAAAACCTTCAAACACCTCTTTATGAAACTAAGTGCCTAGAAGCTTGAAAATTTGTAAAAGTTTGCAAAGTTGGTTGACCTTTATTTAAGGTTTTGGTGACCAGAAAAGTTAAAACCAGCAAGGGTAACTGAAATGGTTAGTCATATAGGATACTACAAAAATCTTTATATAGTCAAAATCCAAATTCAAATTCAGTTTACTTATATCACTCATGTATAAGAATAGTGAAATTGTTTTATATCTAGAAGCTTTTTGTATTAGCATGTATGGTAGAAATATGGTAGGTATGGCCATCAGAATTAGTTTGATATATAGATCAAGGTCATTTGTTCAAGGATGAAGGTTATAGAAGGTTTAAAGGGGCAAAATATTGAACAGTTTAAAATTTAATCATGGGATTGAAGGTCAACTATGAATACTTTTATAAGCATGTATATAGATATAGTAATATAGGTATTGATTGATATAACCAACATTTTATTATATAATTTTCAAGGTCATTGGATCAAAGTTCAAGGTAATCCTTAATAAGTATTGATATACATGTACTGAAATGGTTAATTTCCTATAAACAAGATGTACAAAAACTACCCATTCTACTCAGTGCTAGACTAAACTAAGTATGCTCACGTACATATGTGCAATTAAATTAAAATTGATATATTCCTTGACTTAGGTGATCTTTGAGGCCCACTTGGCATGTTGTTTTTTAAAATCTTTTTCTTGTAAAACTGGTTCACCAAGTTAAATTAAGTTCTAAAGAACTTTATTTTTATTTAAAAATTTAAAATCTCTGGAATTTTTGTAGTGTCAGGCATGGCTGTTGAAAATTCAAATTTAAAGTGAAGCAATAAAAGTCATAGTGGGCCTCTTGATTTTGGAATTTTTGTATAAACTCAGTTAAGAAAACAAAATATGCTTTTTTTAGAATGAGGGAAATATTTTTATTTTTTTAACCTTTATATGTACATAATATATAGCTATTGTTGATCATTTTAATCAAGATATTTATATATATATTTATATATGTATATTAACAAAATAATCTATGATCATGGTTTAATTAATTTTTATCTTTATTTTTCACCATATTACCTGCTGTTTTATGCCAGTTACAGGTATACAGGTGTCTTGTCAGACTTTATGTATACATACTGAAACTTATATCAATAAAAATGTATTTAACTTAAAGTCTCACTTGTACCATCTTTTAATGACGGACCATGTTCAAATGTTGGTAATTTAATTTTTTTTTTCTTTGCAATATCCAATAGAAAAACAAAATAATACAAAATACTTACAGTTTCTCATAATCAGGTGTCAATTCTGAAATGTTGGATGAAAATAAAATGTCCAGAGAACACCACCAGATTTCACTGAGTTGACTGATAACTTTTTAACACTAGTACTAGTGGGATTTGAAAATAAATAGTGAGATGTACTTTAATATGTTAGTCTGTACTTTGTAATACTTGGTCAGCAAAACCATCCTAAACACAGGTTGTTGTTGTTGTAATGGTTTTTTTTTTTTTTTTTTTCAATTTTATTTCTTTATTTTATTTCTTTATTTTATTTATTTTTTGTCTCATTAGCATTTTTTCCAGCTATTTGCGATGAGAGCAAGGTTATTAATTTCTATGGATTAATCTAAAAACAGGTTCATGTATATGTGTATTGTATGGGTGTGTAGTTTGGACTTCAGTGTATTGGCATGCACACACACATAGACTTTTTGTTAAGGTGCTAGATCATTTAGTCAATATGCTGCAGACAAACACCACTCTCCTGTTCCATTATCCTGGAACCATGTGAACCAGTCGATACTCTGATTTCCTTATGCTGAGTGCCAGGTGAGGAAGCAATGTATTTAATTTAAGTCTTGTGTATGGCCCAGCCAGGGGTCGAACCCATAAGCTACTGCCCTTAACCTTAAAAGTATTTTTAACATAAATTTCACTGAAACCAGGGACCAATATTCCTACTAACACAAGACGGAAAACTCTTTAAGCCAGCTAAAAGGTTATCTTTAGGTTGCTTAAATATAACCTTTAAAGCACTGGAACTTTAAGTTACCTTTATGCTATCTTTAAGCTTTGTTTTTTTGTTTTGTTTTTTTTTTTTTATGAATGCCATAAACTGCAGAAGTCCATAAAACCACTCCTCTTTATACTATAGAGATTATTAAACAAGTTTGGTCCAGGCTCACACTGTTTTAATTGTAAATGTATGTACATGTATAAGTGAGATAATCATGACTCAAATGTTCGCCATTTTAAAATTTCTATTCCTAAACATCTACTGTTATGGATACCAACTACTTCTTTTCTGATTGTACTTACATACATAAAAAATCATTAAGATTAAGATTATTATAACACTGTGTGTCTTGTACTGAAATAATTTTTTTTCAGTATTTTGAATTAAGTATGGTACTTTAGGTCAATACTGTACTATAAATCATGCCCTAGCTACGTATACATTAAAGTTTAAATAGAAATAATCATTAAATTCCATTTGGCACATTCCCTATTGTGCCCATAAAAACCAATACGTAAAAAACAATAAAAGAGCTTCAAAATTATAACTGTAAAATGAAATATTACAAAATTGTTAAAAAATAAAGGTTAAAAAGAAACAAATTAAATAAAAATTACCTAAATTATACCATGTTCATTCTTTACAGCTGGAGACTTTTACAAGATTAAAACCACCCCAAGTTAAATAATCGAACCGAGTATCGCCGACATTATGCTTATCTTAACAAAGCTTTTTACAAAGTTTCTTTGAAATCTAGTCAACTTGAAGCTTTCAAAAATAGCCTGGAAACAAAAACTCTGGGTTCAATGGTCAAACTGGGTAACGTCGACGATATTCGCATCTCCTCTTTGGTAATGAAGTTGTTCACAAAGTTTCATGAAAATCCATCCAGTTGTTTAAGAGAATAGTCCGGAAACGAAACTCGGACGGATGCATGTACACACAAACGGATAACGCCAAAACAATATCCCCTCCCGATTCCATTGGCGTGGGATAAAAATACTAAAGTCTATTTGAGTCACATGAAAAATTACAATAAATGCAGGAAAAAAATCTTGTTTCAGGCAAAATGGATAAGTATATTTAACTATATTTTATGGTAAATTTATATATTAATGCCATTCAATCATTTTTTTTTAATTTTCAGAATCAGTGATATCACCTTGATATTTACAGATCTCTTATTTCATATGCAATTCCATTCAGAATTAGATGGAATATTCGTCCCAAGTTTACATCTTTTCTAAAAATATATAATATCTTTTAATCATGTTAAATGCACAGAAATTGTTTGAGCTACGTAAACTCATATACAATCCATAATAAACCCTGCTATGGGTAGTCGAAAATATGATCAATTTAATCACCGGGTATTTCAGTGGGTTGCATCCATGTCATCTAACACTAACGCCTTGTCGCGGTATTTGAAATTAAAAAAAAATGTTTTTGAAAAAAGGAGCCCTGGGTATTACCGGATACGATTTTACTGACGAATCTGTTTTCTATTTTTTAAAGAGGCGGAATGACAGCGGTTTTATTTATTTATTTATTTATTTATCTATTTATTTTTATTTTATTTTATTTTATTTTATTTATTTATTTATTTATTTATTTATTTATTTATTTATTTATTTATTTATTTATTTATTTATTTATCCTACTGAAGAGTCTCGTCTTCTCTTCGGATCTACTCCTGTGTCAACACACATGTCTCTAAAAACAGTTTTTACCGTTACTTGAAACAACTAACCGAAGGACAAATTGCCAGTGACGCAATTGTAGAGAATAACTGTCAACCATCCAAGTACTGATTGCAATCAATGTTACTAACTTCCTAACTTTCCAAATAAACTAAAGGTTAATTCCATCTTTACATTCAACTTATTGACCTTTGACAGTGCTCCATTCGTATGTGGAAACTATACAAAGAGAAAGTTGCCAGGAAACGGAAGTAAACAATAATAATACCACCGAAAACCACTTTTCGATTATCGGCCAATTCAAGGCTACAAGGGGTAAAACATGCGATTAGATATGAATTTCATATCCTAAAATGTATTTTTAGGCTAAATCCCCTCTATGTAATCTTTTTAATCGTCTTCTATTTTAGTCGACATGGAGATAGCAGGTGCTTGGTCTATGTAAAGATACCTAATCGATTCGAATACAACTCGAGAGATCGTGTGAGAAAAATTGCCAAGTTGTCTGCCAGATATCTGTGGTTTTCTCTTAAAATACAGTTTTCTCCACCATTATTTTTTGAATTTTACTTTTGCGATAACAAAAAAAAAAAAAAAAAAAAAAAAAAAAAAAAAAAAAAAAAAAAAAAAAAAAAAAAAATAAGAAAACAAGATATAAGGCGAGGTTATATGGGCTATAGATAAAGGCCTTTATACCAGACAGCAATATGTCCTTGAGAAATCTAAAGTTCTACAATTGTCTGTCTCTAGTGGCCAGTCTGATTCACAAATGAATGTATCACGTAATACTAAGGGTTAACCACCTTGGTTGTTCATCAGGCTGAGGAGTCTTGTACATTTCAATAGCTTGAACAATATAATAGCAGGAACATATTTGATGTAATGACTTGTGATAGCTGTAACATTTAATTGATACTTACTGAAATGCTATGAACTGGTAATGCATTTTATTTCAGGTTTGTGTTGTGATATGATTAAAAAGTTTGACTATTGATACACTGACCAGAGATAATTTGATTTGAAGATAGAATAGATTGGATATATTTGGACCAGATACCATGATGGAGAAAAGGATTGGACTAGCGGCACTGGATGTAGAAAAATACTCAAAAATTGGAACCCAAGATCTAAAAAATGGGCAGCTTGATCAAGCTTTAGAAGCATTTAAATATGCTTACAAACGTTCCCATGAACTAGAGGATGGATTTACAGAAAGAGCATGTGCTTTCAATTTAGGAGCTGCCTATATCGCTATGGGTCAGCCTAAAAGAGGTTTGGAAATATTACAAAAAGCTGTTCCCCCAGAGAACAGAAGAGAAGGGAAATCTAATGGCGATTTGTATTTCAATTTTGGTCTTGGATATGAAGGAGTTGGAAATTTTGAAGATGCAGCAAGGAATTATACTAAAGCTATGGAAGAATATAGAACAGAAAGAGATAATTCAGAGATGGAAATTGAAACATTAGAAAAGTTGGCTCAGATTTACTCTCGGACAAAGAATGCATTTACTGTTGATGCCTACATTCAGTTGGTACAATTGTATGAAAATACCAACAATCCTGCAAATTATCTTAAACATATGAAAGCATTATTTGAGAAAGCTTATCATTTATATCAGAGTGGAAGAAAAGCTGAGACTGAGATAGCAGCTGATGAATGTATGAAGATTACTGAAAAATGTGGAGCTAATGTTGATGTCGGTATGTAAAAATTATTTTGTTTTATTTATTGTCAGTCTTCTGTTTTGTTAAAAAAATCAATTGAGCCTGTGACTTCTATTGTTGATAGTTAATAAGCAATTATATTTGACAAAAATTCCTCTAATATCAGAAATTAATAATATTCCTCTCATCTTGTACCATCTATTTGAGTAAAGATTTACAATTCTGTACATTATATATCATATAACATTTATATATTACCTGAGTCAGAAGACAGATTTAGAATTTTATTTATATTTTACTTCTTGTTTTTTAAATGTTATATTTGCATAATATCTATAATATATCTATCTACAAACCACTGCAGTAGCTCAGTTGATAGAGTGCATGCTCTGTAAGTGGGAGGTTGTGGGTTCGAACCCTGACTTGGTCTGACCCAAGACTTGAAAGTGGGAATTGACTCTCCTTTCAACAAGCACTAAGCATTATGAAATGAAAGTCATGGTTCTTTCAGATGGGAACTTAAAATAAGTAGTCTCGCGTCACTGTAGGCATAGCATAATAAAGAACCCTACTGTATAATGCCATCAGCGCAAAACACAAACAACATTTCTGCACTTTTGCCTACAACTGGTGTCGTCTCGATATAAGTTAAATATTGACTAAACACCATTACTCAACTCTTAACTCATCGTAATCATCTACAGTTTCTTAAATTCCTTTCTATTAGTTAACAAACTTAAGATAAATGACTTTGTCTAAAACTACAGGAACCATATTTGATTTGCTTCTCTTTCTATTTATTAATTTAGGTATAATAAATTCAACCCACCCCACCCTGTCCCCACCCCCAATAATTGATATAACTTTATTATACAAATGTAAGTTTAAAATTACCCAATCATTTAATTAACCAGCCAATTAATCTACTACATGTCCAATGCAAAATTCAAGTAACATAATTTCCTTAGTATTATTATACTTGTATAACATTAAAATTGAAAAATCATCATCATCATCTTCATCATCAGTTTCTTTTGATTAACATGCAGGTTCAGAAGCATAGTAGTCTCCCTTTCAGATGACTGACTGCTGCACACATGGTAGATTTCACACCATGTCTCCATTTCTTAAAAATATTAAATATAAAATTTCCTGAACTATTTTATTTTTCAATTTTTACAGGTTACATCTTAAATGACCTTGGTCTAGTTTATACACAGTTACAGAAATATGACCGAGCTCTGACATGTTTTGAACAAGCACTGCCCATGGTTCGCAGCAAACCATTGGATAAGAAACAGGAAGCAGTTTTATTACAGAATCTTGGTGCCACTTATAATTTTATGGGAGATTATCAAAGAGCAGTTGGATTTCATGAAAGTGCTGCAAAACTTCATGGTGAGTGTAATTTAATGCTGATTTTCTAAAAGAAAATTATCATATTTGTGCAGATCAGAAAACTAATGTAAATGTAATTTTGAATGCCTCACAAAATAAAGCAGGGGAATTAATGTGTTATTTCTAAAACGTGTCAAAATGTAGCCAAAATTGTATGTGACATTATATAGCAAATTAAAATAAATGAAAATGGTTACAAAAATATATATAACATTTAGCTGTTTAAAATTACAATCTGAATACTTTACATATGAAATTTTATTGTTTTAAATGTTTGTTTAAATTTAACCCTCATTACTGTTTGTGTTTGTGTTGTGGGAAAGGGGGTAGGAGAAAGTGGCTTTTGAAAGCATGTATGTTAGTTTATCATTCAAACATTTAAACCTTTCAGCTGAACTAAGGAACCGTAATAGCCAAGGTCAATGCTTTGCTAATCTGGCTTTTGCCTTTAGCCAGTTGAATGATCCTGAGAGTGCAGGAGAAGCCTTTCTTCATGCTTATCAAGCAGCTAAAGACACAGGTTTGTTTGTATTCTATGACTTTTGGTAAAAAAGCATAAACATTTTAAATGATAGTACAAAAATCCTAGCTGTTTCATATGTGAAGGCAATCATTCAAATGTTTCAATGAATACAGTCTCTTGCTTAATGTGAAAAAAGTTAAACTAATTGCCTCTCTATAGACAATAAGAACAATAGTATAAAATGCATTTGACATTACCCACAATGCACATTAAAAATGACCTAGTTCCAGGTAAAAGCACTGAACTCTGATCTGAGAATGATCTTATAAGCAGGGAATTATCGTAGATACTGGAACATATGAAATCAAACCATGAGAAAATAGAAAAAAATTAATGTGAGCAACTTCATTTGGTCATACTTTTTTACACCAATACATGTATATATTTATTGTTACACTAAATATTCTAAATAAATAAATAAATAAATAAATAAATAAATAAATAAATAAATAAACAAATAAATAAATAAATTAATAAATAAATAAACCAATAGCCCTATAGCTTGAGTGTTCAATTTAGACAGGTTCTACTAATATATATGAAAAGTAAAAAAATTAACATTGATAGAAATTTTATGATGGAAATTTTATATTTTTTTCTCATCAGGAGATAAGTAATTTTGTTTTTATTCAGCAAATTGTATCAAGGATACAGAAAAGATCTATTTTTTAATGAAATTGACAACTTCAGATCAAACTATGTCCTTGTATTTTTCAAATGTAAACTTAAATTTTAAAATGATTATTTTTATATCCTCCATATTCATGATAGTTAAGTTAATATTTGAAATCTAAATTTAATCTACTTTTAAAGTTTTTATTTTTATTAAATTAACATTATTGAAATACATTTTGTTTTCAAATTTTTGTGTTATTGTGAATAGCTAAGACATTGCTGATATAGTGTTCAGTAATATCCCTCATCACACAAGTTACCTGCTTTCAGTAATCGGTATTATTTTTCATCATGGGAATTACCTGCTTTCAGCACTTTCAGTATTTTGATTAAGGATATGAAAACTTGCTGACTTTTTTAGGTGATAAAAGAACACAGTGGCAGGTTACAGAAGGTCTTGGAGCCGTAGCATTTAATAAGGGTCAAATTAACAAAGCCATAGCTTACTTTAAACAAGCCCTTAGTATACTATCCACATGTGATCCTAATAATGTTGCCCAGGATAGAATTGTTGGTAAATTAACACATGCTCTACAGGTCCAGGTGGCTATACAGACTGGCAGCAAACTACAACCACATAAGCAGGATAAAAAGGTAAACATTTCAGCAGATTATCACAAAATCTTTGTAAAATAAAAATATTGAATTATGTAAGATGAGAGTTTCTGATAATTTGTGATGTCAATATACTCCTAACCATTCAGTACTAATGAGATGGAGTACTGAAGTACTGTAATAACTAATTGGTACACTGGTATATCTCTTAACAATATGAAAACTTTAACTGCAACATGCTTAAAAAGTATTGACATCAGAACGACAAAAGATATGTATTGTTATGGATTTTTGTTGAGCCTCGCATCACCATAAGGCAAGACTTAGGTGTTACTTTTCCGGTGTCGGCGGCGGCGTGTCAAAATGTGAAAGTTTATGTTAAAGTAATGTATTTTCTACTTGATCGAAAACTAACCAGGCGAGACATTTAAATCCATGGGATGCTTGTTTTAGTTAATAGTACAATGAATAAGAGAGTAAAATGAAATATTTTTCTGTAATAACAGCCACTGTGTTAGATTATTTAGGTTTGCCAGGGGTTTTAGCATTTTAATAATTTTTATTGTAAATGGCTGTATAATGCCACTTGAAAAAGTGGGAATTGAGGATGATCATATTGGTTTTACATTAATGTGAAGATGCAATACAGTGTATAACATCAAACAATTTTCAAGTTCGTTATTTGAAATAAGGTACTCTCTAGACTATTGACCAATAAATTACTGAATCCACAGGATAAAAACATTGTACTTTGGATAAGTGAAAATAAAACACATATATCAAAGGTGTTGAGATAAATACCTTGAATAATGTATATTCAGCCCTCAAAGTGGGTTTCAAAACTAACTGGCCAGCTGGCCACCAATTTAAATTTTCTGGTGGCCAGTGGAAATTCCAAGTGGGCAGGCGAACTTATCTTCCAAATGATGAAAAATTAAGGCAACTTTTAGTTATGGAAAAACAAAAATGCACTTTTTTAAAATTGACTTACAATCACTTACATTAGTGTTATTAATAACAATAATGATGATGTAAAATGTCCATTATATTGCCTGAACAGTATCATTATATTGCAACAGTACCATGAAAATTCTGTAACACAGAAATAATATCTGTTCTCTAGTCACAAACGTTCAAATTTAAAGTGGACAAGCTGGCCACCATTTACAAATTTTAGGTTGCCAGACACAATTCCAAGTCGATTTGGCCACCATTTTAGTAGACAAAATTGAGGGCTGATATTAAGTGATCTTCTCTATTTACAAAATAGAAAAAAATTGTTTTAAAAATTTCCAATGAATCCCAATGGAAGAATGTTTTTGTTGGGTCTGTTTGTGTTTTATAGAAAATAAGTTCATTTAATTCAAACTTTTAATTTTTATATACAAAAGGAACCTGAAAGTAAGACAGCAGTGACTACTGTAGCTGATGTTCAGCAGAAATTTGTTGTAAATGAAGATGGAAAAGTTAGATATGGAGTAGGCAAGAGGTTTGTCTTTTTATTTGTATCTACTGGTATTGCCATTTTTTTGTTGTTGACACCATTACTTTTCCCACACTATTTTATTGTCACTATTACATAATGCACACTATTTTGTTGTCACTATTACATTATGCACACTATTTTGTTGACACCTTTACATTGCACACTCTTTTTTGTTGACACCATTACATTTCACACACTATTTTGTTGAAACAATTACATTTTTAAACACTGTTTTTTGTTGACACTATTACATTTCACACACTATTTTGTTGACACCATTACATTTTACACAATTTTTGTTGACACCATTACATTTTACACACATTTTTGTTGCAATTGACACCATTACATTTCATACACATTTTTGTTGACACCATATCATTTTACACACATTTTAATTGACACCATTACATTTCACATACATTTTTATTGACACCATTACACTTCACACACTATTTTGTTGCCACCATTACATTTTACACACATTTTTGTTGTGATTGACACCATTACATTTCACACACATTTTTGTTGACACCATAACATTTTACACACATTTTAATTAACACCATTACATTTTACACACATTTTAATTGACACCATTACATTTTACACACAGTTTTGTTGCAATTGACACCATTACATTTCACATGCATTCAATTGACACCATTAAATTTTACACACATTTTAATTGACACCAATACATTTTACACACATTTTAATTGACATCATTACATTTCACACACATTTTTGTTGACACCATTACTTTTTACACACATCTTTTGTTGACACCATTACATTTCATGTACATTTTAATTGACACCATTATATTTTACACACATTTTAATTGACACCATTACATTTTACACACATTTTTGTTGACACCATTACAATTCACACACATTTTAATTGACACCATTACATTGTACACACATTTTGTTGACACCATAACATTTCACACACTATTTTGTCGACACCATTACATTTTACACACATTGTTTGTTGACACCATTACATTTCACATGCAATTTATTGACACCATTACATTTAACACACATTTTTGTTGATACCATTACATTTCACACACTATTTTGTTGAAACAATTACATTTCACATACATTTTTGTTGACACCATTACATTTTACACACAGTTTTGTTGCAATTGACACCATTACATTTCACATGCATTTTCATTGACACCATTACATTTTACACACATTTTAATTGACACCATTACATTTTACACACATTTTATTTGACACCATTACATTGTACACACATTTTAATTGACAACATTACATTTTACACACATTTTAATTGACATCATTACATTTCACACACATTTTTGTTGACACCATTACTTTTTACACACATTTTTTGTTGACACTATAACATTACACACACATTTTAATTGACACCATTACAATTCACACACATTTTACTTGACACTATTACATTTTACACACATTTTAATTGACACCATTATATTTTACACACATTTTAATTGACACCATTACATTTTACACACATTTTAATTGACATCATTACTTTTTACACACATTTTTGTTGACACTATTACATTTAACACACATTTTTGTTGACACCATTACATTTTACACACATTTTATTTGACACCATTACATTTAACACACATTTTAATTGACACCATTATATTTTACACACATTTTTGTTGACACCATTAAATTTTACACACATTTTTTGTTGACACAATTACATTTCACACACATTTTAATTTACACCATTAAATTTTACACACAATTTAATTGACATCATTACATTTACACACATTTTTTGTTGACACCATTACAATTCAAAAACTTTTTTGTTGACACCACTACATTTCACACACATTTATATTGAAACCATTACATCTTACAATACTGCTAACACCAGTCTGGTCTGATCATAAGGTCATTTTGAAGTCAAGAGCTTGAGGTCAGTCACTTTCAGTTTTCAATTTCAATTTTGCAGATTTACAACTGTGTGTAATGAAAAGTGTAGTTTTTTTTTTTATTTTATTATAACATGTATTACTATTATTATTATTATTGTGTGTGTGTGTGTGTGTGTGTGTGTGTGTGTGTGTGTGTGTGTGTGTGTGTGTGTGTGTGAAGAGAAGGGTATTTATCAGACTGACAGTATTTCAATATTAAAATAACTTTCCTACTAAAATTTGCAACTCTTGAAATATTTCAGATTTATACGTGTGAACAGACATGGATCTAGCAAAAGATTTATCAAGGTTGCACGTGGTATAAGTACTCCAAGTCTGATAGAAGGTGGTGTTTCATTACGTAGTTCTATTTTATCAGAGAACAGCATGTCTGAGGAAGAGACCAGTACTTCGGATGAATCTGAAGAAAGTGATTTTGATGAAGTAAAGGAGGAATACCTCAGAAAGATAAGAGCGTAAGTCATGAGTTCTTGTCATACACACATTATGAATTATAATAAATAACGTCAGTGTGAATGTCAGTGTCAACCTCCAGGCAATAAATTTTATTAAACGTTATTTCTGTTAATTTTGATTGCCATTGTGAACAGTTATAATACATCATATCTAAATTTATATCACTTTATCAATATTCTACATTGACCCGTTGTAAGTTTTGTTTTGGTTTAGCAAAATGACATTAAAAAAATTAAAAAGGAGGGAAATGTCATGTAAGACAGTGAGTCACTTAATACAGCCAAGCTAAACAGCAGTATTAGGTTGACATCAATATATACTTTATATTTGGAGTCAGTCATGATGATCATCTGCATGGAGTCACTATAGTTGTTTATACTGTATTTTGTATATTGATACTATTGAATTTCTATTACGAATCTTCTTTCTTTCTTTCTCAGTGATTCAGTAACAAAGGGAAAAATTGAAAACAAAATACAGGAAGTAAGTGAAGAATCAGAAGAAGAATCAGAAGACACAATATCAAGTGAAGAAGAGGAAACAGAAACAGAATCCGAGGAAGAAGTGACAGAGAAACATGATAATGAAGAAGATGATATGGAATCTAAAGCAGTTAAAGAAGAAATGCGGAAAATCTTTCAAGCTGGAGAAAATGGTAATTGTTATTACTCAGTGTTTTTGTCATAAACCAATGAGGGTATTGTGTTGCAGTTATTTAAACTGTCATGTATGAAAAAAATAGTGAATAAATCTAAACAGAGTTTTGATTTTAACGAGGAATATATTTAAAATAATAATACAATTCTATTTTATATAAGGGAGTTGGGTGAGTGACAGTTGACTGGGACGTTAAACACCATTACTCAACTCGCTCACTCAACTCACTCGGTCTTAAATAAAAAATATAAGTTATTGTACTAGAAAAATAAAAATATAAAAATGTCTTTATGAAGTTGTATTACCAATAATCAACATACACAATTCAGTGCATCAAAAAGAGATCAAATTACTGATTGAAAATTTGTTTCACTTGTAAGTGCAAATCTTTTGACGTTAAATTTTAGGAAGTAAACAAAAACAGCAACAGAAAGGTTTGTATACTTTTGTGCTTAACATGCATTTTGTGTTTTAAAGTTTGTATACCAATATATATATAATATATATTGTTATAGGCTTATTGCTGAATAAGATTGACAAACTTTTCCCAATAATTATATATTATCACTCAACATTTTAAACATGTTAATTAATCTTTATAGTATCAATTTTTTCAAATTGTAATTAAAAGAAAAGATTTTTTTTTCAAAATGTCTTTTGCTTTTTAAAGAGCTTGAATATTGATTAAAATTCCATGGAATAGAATATTTACAAAATCAGTTCTTTCTTTATCCCTGTGATATCCCTTCATTGCATGAGTACTTGTTCAATTAAATTAAATTGCATTAAAGTTTGTAACCAGACTAAATGGGTTTTGAATGACATTTGGTGCAAGGCAAGGGCACAAGGTCTGTGGGTTAAAGGTCAAGGTCACAGATACTATAAACAAATGGTTTTCACACAATAACTTTAATTTAGGCCAGTGTTTTTGACTGAAATTTGACAAAAAGTTTGTATGACTAGAGTCTATTTTGATTAGATTTTTTAATTTCACAGTGATTTAGTTAAAGGTCAAGGTCACTGATACTGTAATATGGTTAAAAACACTTATTGATTCATTTGCTTACTATAAAAGCACATTTTATTTGAATTTTGATAATTAACAAACTATTTATTTTGCTAATAATTAGAACACATTTTTAAATGATTTTCGAGTCACTTAGTGTTTAAGGTCAAGGTCACTGTTACTGCTCTTATGTGAAATAATTACTACTTTAAACTTATGAAGAATTAAGTATTGACTAGTCACCAGAAATACCTGGAACACAATTATTTCTGACTTAGAGATGTTTGAAGTAAATACCAAATTGTCTCCCTTTTAATTCCTTGCACAAATCCGAAGTTAATTGCTTGAAGCAAGGTCAGGTCTTTAATTACAACTCAATGAAGGCACTAGTAGGAAATAAAACATTATGTTTTTCACATGACATTGAAACATATTCATTTTTGTTTTATTAAATTGTGTACATTAAAAAGCATTTCAATAGATAAAGATTTTGGCTATACATGTATATATATAAGTGCTAGTTGTTGGTTTTGTATGCAGTTATTTCCCTTGTTCACAAATAACAGAGTGAAAACACATTAATCATACACAACTGTTTGTACTGGTATTGTGAGATTTGAGTTATGCATCACTTTTTTGTCGTCAAACTTTTACTGAATAATGTTCTCCATGAAGCCACATATTGCCTTCTTGTTATACTCTAGCTGTAAATTGGAACTAATTTCCCAAAAAACGTGTGTACTTGTTTTAAGGTTTATGGTACTGATGTAGTCACGTGAGATGACGTCAGCATGTTTCCTATCAGTCTCCAATTAAACACACCTTAAATATGTATGAGATTTTGTTTGATTGAGCTATAAATTGAATCTTTTAAAAATATTGTTTAAAACTTTTTAAATCTCTTAACATTCAGTTATTTAATTTTGATTCCCACCAAAAACGAAAAAAATTTAATCAAATGCATTTTAAATTAATCAGTTGCCAATTTGTCATTATACTATATTTTCTTTCCTTCATCATAACCAAAACATTACCTAAACTGTAGTAATACATGTTAATGTTGGTGCTATTTATATTCATGTTTAAAAAAAACTTCATATGTTTTAAAAGGTGTGGTAGTTGATACAAGCTATTGATGCTTAGATATGCAAATGTGGATATTTAATCTGCAATCCTAAACCCTCAGCTTTTTGTTTGGAAGGTCACTTGTTAATCATATTGATAGAACAATCACATCGTGTGTTATATTTCAAATATGCACCTCACTGAAGATTAATGTTACATATTAAGTATTAAAGATAGATATTGTTCCATGACTCAATCATGTTAATGTCAGGAATTTATAAACATTTCAGATTAAATCTTTAAAGTATAAGGCTTAACATCATTAAAGATATGTGCCTGTTTAATTACATATTAAGCTTATTTTATTATTTATTTATTTATTTATTTATTTATTTATTTATTTATTTTGTAACATTATTTATTTATTTATTTATTTATTTATTTGTAACATTATTTATTTATTTATTTATTTTGTAACATTATTTATTTATTTATTTATTTTGTAACATTATTTATTTATTTATTTTTTTTTTTTGATAAAATAAGTTTGTTTTTTGTTTTGTAATCTTATATAATAAATGTTTATGAAAAATGGTTTTGAAATAAGTTTGATAGTTGAGAACTCTCAGATCATACCACAACTAAACCACTGTAAACATGCTTCACTACTCATCAAAAGTCAGAAACTTTATTGACAGTGGTACTTATACATGTCTTGTTTGGCTGAATTGTAATGGGTCTTTTTTGGTTTTGTTGCCAAGTACTTCTTTTTTAATTCCTTTTTTTTCCTGTTGCCATCTTTTTAAATGTTATTTCCTTAAAATCAGGATAAAATTATTCAAAATTGATTTTAGTTGCACATCAGAGGTATCGATCAGAATATTACTGTGTCATTTTTTAAAAAAATGTGTCTTTTGCCGGTAAGATTTCAATATAAGTGATTTTAAAACAACATGTTTTTATGTGGAGTTAAAACAAAACAGAATGTTTTTATTTCAATAGAAAAAATGCGTAATTTGCAATAATAAGAAATATCCTAAACTTTTTTAGAAATACCTTGTCTGATATTTTTAGACTTTATGATGGAAGTAAAGACACAGTAAAGATTTGCTGTTTGCTATTTAGTTCTGGAGTGAATTTATCTATGTAGTTTGGGCAAATTTTTACCCATATTTGGACAAAATGGTTTTTGTTTTGGGACGTAGTACATGCATGCACTCCTGTAATTAAGACTTGTTGTGTCGCCTGACTAGGCGACATATAGGGATTACTTTCATCGGCGTCGGCGTCAGCGGCGTCCGGATTTCCTTGTCCGGAGCATAACATTGGTGTTGTACGTTCAAATGACTCTAAACTTGGTGTGCATGTTTCTGGCAATGACTCGAAGTGCAGTGCACAAGAACTGCAACTCTATCTTTTTCCGTTTTTGAATTACATGTATTACCCTTTGATTGATTTTTATAGAGCATTTCTTGTCCGGAGCATAACTTTGTTGTAGTATGTTCAAATGACTCCAAACTTGGTGTACATGTTTCTGGCAATGACTCGAAGTGCAGTGCACAAGAACCACAACTCTGTCTTGTTCCGTTTTTGAATTATTTCCCTTTGATTGATTTTTACAAGACATTTATTAATCACTTCTATATTAAAAACACCTTAACACACTTTGATGCCTGAGTAAATGTAAGGTGTGATTTGATACAATGGCTGCTTACAACAATAGGTGAGGCAATACCTCTCACCATCGAGTCCCAAATCAGTTGATTATTGGCTTTTGGGACCTGCAAATTTGTTTGCAAAATCGAATACTTCTCAAAATAGGACCTCCAAAAATTGAGACCTTTTTAATATAGAGTTAAGAACAAATATTGTTGGGACCTGAAAAATACCTCTCAAAATTGAGTACCTCTCAAAACTGAATCCCTCGAAATCGGGCCCAGACTGTACTATGCAGTGTCAGGCGACACATCTGTTTCAAAGAAACATATCTAGTTCTTATACCAAATTATTTTTACTATTATTTTAATTAGATGATGAGGGGGAAGATACAGTAGAGGAGGCTGAATCAAGAGAATTAGGTGACGAAAAAACGGCAGAAAAAAAAGTTGTTGGTTATGAAGAAACGGCAGTAAAAAGAGTTGTTGGTGATGAAGAAACGGCAGTAAAAAGAGTTGTTGGTTATGAAGAGACTGAAGTAAAAAGAGTATGTATTATATATTTTCTTTGTACCAACTGATACAAGAAATTACATTATTTTTACAATTATAAAGAAGAAAGGTACATTTTATATATAATTACTGGTAACCATTCCATCCTGTTAAACACAGTGTGTTCCAGGTAGCCAAGTGACCTAATGTGCGGGTTGGCAGATCACTGTCTACATGTAGGTGATTGACTAGAAATTGACTTTTTGAGTTTTAGCTCTATGTTTTTACTTTTAATGTATTTAGTATATTTAAATTGAGTTTTGAATATTGTGCTTTGTAAAGCAAAGTCAAGGTCAAAAGCCAGGTCTATTACAAGTAAAAATTCGATATCATGACTTCTTTGCCTTTTACATTGTATTGGTCAGTGTAATTTACTTAAAGATATTTCACTTTATCAATATTTATAATATACATAAATAATTATTTAAAGTTACAGTATATTTAATTTCATAAGGCAAAGTTATCCTAATGGCATGTCAAGACCTTGTTGACCTAGTGGTAAAGCGTGCTTATGTATCACAGTGGCAGCCTCTCACCACCTAGGTTCTAATCACACTCAGGCAGGTCCTAGTGTGAGAAAGTTTATCAGTTTGCTTGCCAGAGGTTGACTGGTTCTCATGATCCTCAGGTTTTCTTCACCGCTAAGAAGTGACCGCCTCGATATAAGTGAAAAATTCTTGACAGGGGCATGAAAGACCATTACTCAACACTATTTTCAAATGAAATGTCATTGGCTTTAAAATGCATATTAGGGTTTAGGGTTCAGAAACTCAATCTGTGACTGAAATTTTCATGTTTTTTAAATCCTGTGTCCTATCTATTACTGTATAAAGCTAATGTACATAACAGAGTTTTCAGGTGAGACCAAAAACCAGAACTTTTATCTTGGTGCATGCCCCAATACAGTTTGAAAAAGAATTATACATGTATTTTCTACAAGTATTTCTTACAAACTGAACAGAATACTTTATAAAGAATTTATTATTTTATTTAAACAGATCTCTTACAATGAAATCACTGAATTGAAACCTGCAACTTGGTTCCCTGCAAATTCAAACCTGCAACTGGGCTCCCACATCTGCCAATCAAATCCCTGCAAATTTAAACCTGAAACTGGGCTCCCACATCTGCCAATCAAATCCCTGCAAATTTAAAGCTGCAACTGGGCTCCCACATCTGCAACAATTATGTTTTAGACATATTTGACTGCAAGACTACTTAAACTAATTTGTGTAAAATCTTATTTGATCTTGTTTTAGCCAATAACTCCAAAAGTAAAGATAGAGCAGGCTTCAAAGAAAGACTCAGATTCTGAAAGGTAAAATTATATATACATACTTGTAAATATTTACTGAAATCTGACCATTTCTGAAATCTGACCATTTTTAAATTTGATATTAATTGACTTATGACATAAAACGTTTTGCCTAAGGTATAAAATGAGAAATTATTAATCAAACCAATAAAAAGTAATGAAGGCATGTATATAAACATTATATACATCATCATGTATCTGTATAATTATTTATATCAACAAATATTTGGTTTAACGTCAGTGACTTTAAGTGCTGTTCTTTAAAGTCTTTTTTGTATCATCATGTTATTTTTTATTGTTCCAAAGGCACACCTTTTCTGACAAATTTATGCCTGTTTTCTTATACCTAATCTGTACTTTAGTTTAGTTTGGTCAAGATAAAACTGCTGTTCATCCCTGAAAAAAAACACACAGTCATGGCTTGCAGCCTTTTGTTAGTATTTTTTGTAACATGATAATTCAAAGAATGATGAAGTGGTACATTTTAAATTTTAGATTTAAACCAATCCTCAATAAGTTGAATAGTGCATTAAAAACTATGTGTTATCATTCAGAATTCTTATTCTGCAAAGCCTATTATAAATAATGTTTTAGAGTTACAGAAAATATATTTTGGGTGTTTATCAAAATTGTTTGTGACACTTTTTGGGCTAATAATATCTGGACCTTAGATATTTCAGCCACATCACTATTGGTCCAAAAAATGTTTATTTTGCAAACACAGGTGGGGGTTATAAATGGAGGGAACTAAACGGGCCCCAAATATTACAAAATTAATGTATATAAAACTAATATGAGTGTATTACTTCAATAGGTAGATGTGTATATATAAATTTGTGTAGTAACATTCTGTTACTTACCTGTATGCTTATTGAACATGCCCTTTTTATGGGTTTAAGCCATAAAGGTATGACTTGTGATTTCTTGGTGTCTGTTGACAGCTCTATAGTAACACTGGGGAGTGCGGTAGGGCTGGTCAAAAGTGCATACCTATGGATCACAACACCTCCCACTTCCAAGGTTCCAGTCCAACTTGGACAGATCCTGGTGTGGGAAAATTTGTCAGTTTTCTTGCCCAAGGTCATTGGTTTTCTTCATGCACTCCAGGTTTCCTCCACCATTCCTGACTGACCTCCTTGATATAATTAAAAAATTCTTAGCTAGGGCTTAACTGTTAAAAATCCAAACCACTTCATTCTTTATAACACTGGTTGAATATGTGAAAACAATAGACATCGAAACTTAAAAATATATTATGTGTAAACTCCGTGTTAGAATTGTAGTCTTCCCTGTTATTCAGACAGCTCATATTTTTGTAATATTTTTATTTTTAGTGACTCAGAGTCAGAACATCCTCCAGTCCCAACACAATCACCAATGCCTACTGATTCTTTTGTAAGAACATATGATAACCCATTAGCTAGGCAAGAGGGGTCAGAAGCTAAAAACAGAAGAACAAAGTATGCTGATATAGACTTTCTATCACCTGTCAGAACCTCAGGTATGAAATCCAACGTGCGTAATACTGACCCAAATTTACATGATCATCCAAATTTTTTTGATAGTGAATCAGAGGAGGAAAAAGGAGAGGATAAACAAATTAAAAATCTGACCCCTTTTCCAGGTAAAATATATCCTAATAGCATTAATGTAGCTTAGTCATTTCTGATTTATAACCAATGCATGTAGGTGTCAAATAATATCATCTGAATGGTGTTTTCTTTGGTTTTAAATAGCTTCTCAATGATTAAAATAATATATCACTGTTATGATAAATCTAGAAGTTTGTCTATATTACGTGGTTTCAGTTATTTCAGTCCAGAGATTTTGACCTATAATTTTCCAGTTATATCTGCAACACATTCTATGTTATATGCTCTTGTTGGAAGCATAAGTAATATTATAGATTTGAGTTACCTTAGTTACAATTTCACTCATACTAATATGGCAGTCTTTTCAGTCCTTTAAGCATTATGATAAATTAGCGATTATATAGAGGTTGGGGCATTCTGCAACATTAAACCATTACAATAGTGTCTGCTTAAAAAAAAAAAGCCATTACATTGATTACATAAATACCATGTCATTCTGGGACAATCAGCCTTACATACGTACCAGGGCATTCTAGGACAATCAGCCATTACATAAATACCAGGGCATTCTGGGACAATCAGCCATTACATAAGTACCAGGGCATTCTGAGGCAGTCAGCAATTACATATTTGTCAGGGCAGTGTGAAACAATCATCCATAATAAATGTGCTAGGGCATTCTTAGTCAGTTATTACATAATTGTCAGGACAATCTAAGATCTTTATCAATTACATAAGTGTCAGGGCATTCCATGTCGTCAGTTAGTGATTACATAGGGCAGGGCATTCTGAGACAGCCATTACATAAGTGCCAGGGCATTCTTAGTTATTTAGCAATTACATAAAGCAGGGCATTCTGAAACAGTCAGCCATTACATAAGTGCAGGGCATTCTGAGACAATCAGTCATAATAAATGTGCTAGCTAAGGACATTTTTAATGTCAGATATTACGTAAATACCATATCAATCTGATACCATAAACAATTTCATAAGTGTCAGAGCTTTCTTTGTCATTTTTAATACGCCAGGACATATTCTGTTATGGCGCTGTTCATCAGGGCGGGTGGCTGTCTTTTAAAAATTAGGTTTCCATGCATTTAAACAGCACTGTTTATCCTATTAATCTCAAACTTTGTCAACTTATTCCCTGTGACAAAACAATACATGGGATTGCAAATCAGGTAACTAGGTCAAAGGTCAAGTTCACAGTTACTATAAATAAAAATCCAGTTCCCATACATTTAAAGACACACCATTTGTTTGATTTATCTCAAACTTAGCCAACTTTTTCCTTGTGACGATACAATGCATGGGACTGCAAGTCAGGTCACTAGGTCAAAAGTCAAGGTCACAGTTACTATACAAATTTAGTTTCCATGCATTTATAGGTGCAAAGTTTGTCTATTTCATCTAAAGTTTCTCCAAAATTATTAAACTGGTCTAGGAAAAGTATGATTTCAACAAAATCTCACATCGTAGATAGTGACGGGCATATATTGCCCTACTTGGCAGTGCTATTGTTACATATAAGTGTCAGGGCATTCTTAGTAAGACAGTCAGTCAGTATAAAAATGCCAAGACATTTTATCGATGAAGTGAATCAGTTAAAATTTCCATCTAATTTTCCTAAGGTGTCAAAATAACCCGAGAATATTTAAATGGAAATTATCTTATCCTAATGCAATCAGAATTTTTGGTTCAAATTTTCAAAAACTATTTAATTTAAATAAATTTTATTGCATATAGACAGGCATTATTAATAAGAAGACTAAAATCAAACTAATTTTTACAATATTAACTAAATTATATATAGAAAAATGTACATTAAGGCATATTTTACAGCATAATAATTTTTATCACGTTAAATCAATTCCTCAGTTATGGTCAAGTCTGCAATGAAGCACCCACATGAATTTTGATTTTTTATTATATTTTTATTGTTTAATTACACCAGCCTAGCAATGTCATCAATTATTTATTGAGAATACTGTTTAGTTTGCATTACACTATTATTTACGCAATATTGTATATTTATTTTAAACACCATTTAACAACCTGATTCATCTTGTCAATGAAAATTATAAATGTATATAAATAATAATGATGCTATGATAGATATAGAATTAGTCAATTTTAAATCATTCATAAATTATTATAAATCTTATTGATTATTAACAGTTCAATTATATGTATATATATATATATATATATATATATATATATAGACTAATTTATAATCAATATTTATAGTTTATTGTCTATTATTACTTACAAATATATATCAGCAGAGTTCATGTCTTGATTAATTATTTACAATTTTGGTTAATTTAGTTGCTGAGGTGCAGACAGGGACTCAGAGAATACAAATGTACTAATAATCAGATACTTATATTATTGAAATTTAAAAAAAAAAAAAAAAAAAAAAAAAAAACAATAAAATTTAAAAAAAATACAGTGCTCTGTAAAATTTAAAGTATCTTTCTGTAATTTAATATTTGAAATTAATTTTAAAAATGTGTATATAAACCAATTACTGATAATTTCTTTTAAATATCTGCATTAATTGGTCAAGTAAAATATAATTACATGTACTTTGATAAAGGGATATTGAAATTTCAACATCTTACAAAGTGAAAATGCAAAAGCTATATCAGATGTATTTATATGGTGGCATGCCCACTGTAGAGGTGGCATTGTCTCGTGTAGAGGTGGCTTATACCCTGTAGAGCCTCATTGTAGCCTTCTTTAGTGTTTATTATACCATCATGTATTCATGCTCCATGCTTGTTAATGAACATGAAAGAATGATGTCCAAATCTAATTAACTGTTTACAATCTTTATGCAACTAATTAACATGTTGTTACACAAATGTAAGGAACATTGGATACACATATCTGAAGATAACAATAGTATAAAGATTGTACAGAAAAATATCTAAAATTTGATAAAACCAAATTATTTAAATCATGTTACAAAGTACCGGTAGAGCAATGATGATACACAGACAGAGGAGATCATCAAGGAAAAATCGTAGTTCAGATTTTTCTAGACGGGACAGTTTCTGTCTTGATACATATCTTCAGTCTTATGCTTATCGTGAAAGTATTGATGGATATGCCTCAGGCTCTCGTTTAAACAAAACAGATACCATTATATCTGGTATAGTATTTGTTAAGTTTGGGGGTTTTTAACTTGTGTTCTATATTTTTCATTTTAACAGGTGTTACTATGCAGAATGTTGCTAGTAAAAATGTCATTTTTAGATTATTATACATGTAAATACCGGTAGTTTATAAATTATATATCTACAACTAAACAACTCTGCAGTTATACAAATTTTAAAAAAGTATTTAACTATGTTTTTTATGAAGAGTGGGTTTAACTATTCTATGACTGTGGGGCAATTATATGATTAACTAATATACTAATTACTTTATTCATTTTGTTCAACTTTTTTATAACTTATTATAATTAATTTTTTTCAACTTTTTTATTACTTTATTTGCTTTGTTCAACTTTTTTATCCTATACTGCAACAAAAATGCAGGTGAATCTGACTCGATAAATTTTTTAAATTTGTTAAAATTTTTAAAACTTATTACTTTGATTCTTTGTTGTATATTATTTTGATTAAAAGATCCTCCTTATATGTTAATTTCTTGTGTTAGGATATGTTAATATGAGAACTATTCTGTGATTTGAAAGTATTTTTGAATATTAAAATAACATTAAAGCAAAGATAATTTTGAATGTCCCTACAGTCACCTTGAAAAAAATAATTTCACAATTTATTTTTTATCTCATTGCAGCAAAGCATAATATAATAAATTGTTTCACAGTACAGTCACACTCCTTTCACTTATATCATAACTGTTAGTTATGAAACCGTGGAGGTAACCTGAGTATCAGAAATAAACACTTGAATTTCAATTTTCTGCATACAAAATGAATCAATTTTTATGTATATATAACTGGGATCTGCCTAATTTGATTCAAACCTGGGTAGTGACATTGGTTTTGGGGATTTTTTTTAATTTTTTTTTTTTTACCATAACTCCAATTCTGTGTAAAATTGAATTGCAACACAAAAACCTGTTTTGTATGTTAAACATTGGTATTTGTTGTAAATCCATACCAAATAAGAAAGAAATTAAATGAAGAATAAAAAATTTCTGCATTTTTTATATTTTGTCCATATTTGACCTTTGAACTCAATCTGTGACCTTAACCCTCAATACTTGGACCTGAATTTTATAGGCTACACACCACCTTCCCATTATCCATTATATTATATATAACATTATATGTTTGGTGTAAGTTTCATCTTGATATCCTGATCAAGTCAAAAGATATAGACCTGACAAGAAAAATGTGAACTACGGTCGGAAAGATGGACAACATCATACCATATGTCCTGTTACACGGGCATATTAAAATATAAATATAACTTAATAATGTTATATCATTTTAGTTTTTATTTGTGGTTTCTTATGAAATATAACTTCTTTAAACCCGACTTTCTGAATTTTTTTTAAAGATATTCAATATTTCTTTAAAAATGGCTCTAAAATAGTATATGCTTATACAATTGATATGCTTATATTTACAATAGAAAAATAATTTCTACGTTGAACCCTGTTTGATTTTTGTTTTCATTATTCGCATAAACATTGGTTTTTCACATCGCGCATTAATACCATTTCTGGTTTTTCCCTAACTGACCTATTTTTAGCTATCTGTTTTTATCTCACAAAACTACGTACATACTTCAATATTTCCTTCTTTTTTTTTCAAGTTTTTTTTCACGTTATAGCAAAAAAAAAATTTTCAAAAAATAAAAAAAAATTTACAACACCTATTGAATTCCTATGATGAACTCATTGTAGAAAATCTAGAACATTAGGCAATTCCCGTGACTTACTTTTATCAATCTATTTTTAACATTGAAGCCATCACATTTTATAGTGTTATTTAATTAAATATACATTGAAAATGAAAGAAAAAATATTGAATTTTAAATAAATAAATAAAATATTTGTCTCGATTTTTATTGTATACTTAAAAATATTTCCATCGTCAGGGTGTTCTAAACGCTACATGGCACACTGCTTGCGGGCCACTACCATACAAGCTATGAGCGATACCGGTGTTGAGACCAGACAGATAATGTTTATGAGCGGTTATGGAATCGGAATGAGGCTTCTGTCAGGAGCTACTCTCGCGACTGTTCGACCATTCAAAAACATGCTTTAAGTTCGCTTCTTTCATCAACTGTCACTGGTAATACTAGAGCCGTAATTCCCTCTGCCTCTGACCATGCTTCTTCTTCTCTAACAGCAACTGATAATCACGTGATGGTTCCATGCTCGGACCTGTGCACAACACAGTCCAACAAAACGTCGCGCATTGATGTTTCCAATACCCTGTCATCCATACAAACGGGATTTTTGACAAATTCAACGTTTAATAGCTGTAATTTAACAATCAATATGAATTTGTAACTTTGTTTGTCTATTCGAATAAAATTGTATGAAATATACTTTTGTTTCCAGCGTTCTATTTTTTAAACCGTCTATTACGTCACACAATCAGTGAGAAGGCGGGAATTATTTTGATTGACATATTGGCTGTTCCCAGAATGTTTACATTGCCGACAGATTCGGTATATACCGGTTTTTCTTTCTTATTTGTATGACGCAATCGAGAAGTTTGTAAAAAGAATGTTAGGAAAAATATTGTAAATATAAGAATTGACTGTCATTTTTTCCTGGGTTATCAAGGAATGAACCAGATTTTAAAACTAGCAAATCTGATGAACTGTGAAGCAGTTCATTTTAGATTTGCTAGTTTTAAAATCTGGTTCATTCCTTGATAACCCAGGAAAAAATGACAGTCAATTCTTAAATATTGTGAGTATAGTTTTAGCATCTAATTGTTTAATATCAAATATTTACAATAGAAAAATAATTTCTACGTTGAACCCAGTTTGATTTTTGTTTTCATTATTCGCATAAACATCGGTTTTTCACATCGCGCATGAATACTATTTCTGGTTTTTCCCTAACTGACCTATTTTTAGCTATCTGTTTTTATCTCACAAAACCACGTACATACTTCGATATTTCCTTCTTTTTTCAAGTTTTTTTACCGTTATAGCAAAATAAATATTTTTTCAAAAAATAAAAAATGTTTACAACACCTATTGAATTCCTTGAACTCATTGTAGAAAATCTAGAACATTAGGCAATTCCCGTGACCTACTTTATCAATCTATTTTTAACATTCAAGCCATCACATTTTATAGTGTTATTTAATTAAATATACATTGAAAATGAAAGAAAAAAAATATTGAATTTTAAATAAATAAAAAAATTGTTTCGATTTTTATTGTATACTTAAAAATATTTCCATCGTCAGGGTGTTCTAAACGCTACATGGCACACTGCTTGCGGGCCACTACCATACAAGCTATGAGCGATACCGGTGTTGAGACCAGACAGATAATGTTTATGAGCGGTTATGGAATCGGAATGAGGCTTCTGTCAGGAGCTACTCTCGCGACTGTTCGACCATTCAAAAACATGCTTTAAGTTCGCTTCTTTCATCAACTGTCACTGGTAATACTAGTGCCGTAATTCCCTCTGCCTCTGACCATGCTTCTTCTTCTCTAACAGCAACTGATAATCACGTGATGGTTCCATGCTCGGACCTGTGCACAACACAGTCCAACAAAACGTCGCGCATTGATGTTTCCAATACCCTGTCATCCATACAAACGGGATTTTTGACAAATTCAACGTTTAATAGCTGTAATTTAACAATCAATATGAATTTGTAACTTTGTTTGTCTATTCGAATAAAATTGTATGAAATATACTTTTGTTTCCAGCGTTCTATTTTTTAAACCGTCTATTACGTCACACAATCAGTGAGAAGGCGGGAATTATTTTGATTGACATATTGGCTGTTCCCAGAATGTTTACATTGCCGACAGATTCGGTATATACCGGTTTTTCTTTCTTATTTGTATGACGCAATCGAGAAGTTTGTAAAAAGAATGTTAGGAAAAATATTGTAAATATAAGAAATGTCTGTCATTTTTTCCTGGGTTATCAAGGAATGAACCAGATTTTAAAACTAGCAAATCTAAAATGAACTGCTTCACAGTTCATCAGATTTGTTAGTTTTAAAATCTGGTTCATTCCTTGATAACCCAGGAAAAAATGACAGTCAATTCTTAAATAAATGGGATACTTGTTGACCCTTTATTTGAACTATAACGATACAACTATACACTATTACATTTAATTCTTTTTCATATATGTTATGGTTCCACAAGAAAAAATTATATTTAACATATATTATGTTTTATGTTGCATTTTAACTTTTCACAAAATTAAAGTTATGATTCTTTGCATTCAGTTTCTGGTATCTTGTGTTCAATTTTCTTGTGGGTGCACCTAGTCTCATAGTCCGTTCAGGCAGGTTATTTTTGCTGGTCTTCTGACAGCTCTTGTTATAATTGTATGTTTAATTACTCGAATATATATAATAATTGACATTTCCAATAGCATTTTACCTTCTCTTATTATTCTTGCTTACATTATAGACAATGACTGGCGTATATTGGCATGCTAAGCGGTGCTCTTGTTCATGTATGCAGTTGTTAAGATTCTTTTTAAATCTACATTCCAGAAAAGACATTTATGTCCTCCAACAAGATAATTTTTGGTGTACAATTTTTTAATGCTGTATGTTGTTATGTTTTTGTTTTGTTATAGAGCAAGATGATAATGACCCTGTGTACCAGTCAATCAGAACAGGAGACCGGACATTGATTCAAACAGAGGATAGTCCATTACAAGATGACCAACAACAACCTGATTTTAGTAAATTTGAAAATTTGCCAAGAGGAGAGAAGTAAGTGATACTTTTGAATATTCTATGTTTTTTGTTTTTGTTTTTGTTTTTCTTTTTCTTCATGTTTCACTGCCTTCAGAAACCATATTTTTTTAAAAACAAAATCTCAACAGCATGATCATGATGGTGAAGTAAAATCCTTTTTTCAAGATTAAGTTATAAAATTGGTAGGTTATTTTGTGGAGCATTCCATAAATAACCTTTCTAGATATATACAGTATTCTTGTATTTTGATATATTAATTACATATTGAATGTTTAAAATAAAATCTGAAAAAGGTTCATTCTAAAATTTACTCTCTCTCTCTCTCTCTCTCTCTCTCTCTCTCTCTCTCTCTCTCTATATAATTTCAATAAAAGATATTGCAGTTAAATTTTATAAAAGAGATGAATAAGTATAGTTCTTTAAATCTCTTATGACTATGTATAAATATATAAATTATATATAAATTATAATAAATTACAATAACTGTTGCATTTATTTGAGCCATGCACAGCCTTCAGAACTTAATTCTATCATAGATGAGCCAATAACTTGAGTTTCCTGGCAAGTAAAAAACCTAGCTTGGATAAGCAAATTATCATTTAATATTTGTTAATAGATTTACAATGCCTTTTTAGTTATTGCTGATCTACCCTATTTTAAATTTAATTACTTAATCTTTCAATTAGATTTTAAAAATAAATATTCTACTTTATAAATTTATTTAAAGCATACTTATAAACTGCTAGTTTTTATAAATTGGAGATGGATGTACTTTGGTTTGTTTTTTTCCGCATGTCAATTTATTATATAAATATTAGTAAAATTATATGTTATATTCATATGTCTCTAAATATTTTTTTGTAATTTTCTGTGTAATATTTTGTAATTTTCTGTGAAATATTTGGTAATTTTCTGTGTAATATTTTGTAATTTTCTGTGAAATATTTGGTAATTTTCTGTGTAATATTTTGTAATTTTCTGTGTCATTTTTTTTTGTAATTTTCTGTAATATTTTGTAATTTTCTGTGTCACATTTTGTACTTTTCAGTGAACATGAATCAAGAGCTGAGAAGTATGTAGTATTTATACATGCAATGTGTTGATTATAATATAGTCATGTTATACCTACTGTAACTAGCTTACCTGTGTGTGTGTGTGTGTGTGTGTGTGTTCAGTAGCTTTACCATTATTTTCAATCAAGAGCTTAATATAATGTAGTTAGTATTTAAAGCTGCATTATGTTTTTCAGTTTTCTGAATTTTTTTTTTCTAAAAATATATATTTTTTAAAATAGATAACTTCTAATCACGATCCATGCGAATCATTTTCTAAAATTGTATTAGCTGTAAATAAACAGAATTCTCTTACAGACCTCAAAGTGGGTTTCAAAACTAAGTGGCCAGCTGGCCACCAATTTAAATTTTCTGGTGGCCAGTGGAAATTCCAAGTGGGCAAGCAATCTTTTCTTCCAAATGATGAAAAATTAAGGCAACTTTTAGTTATGGAAGACAAAAATGCACATTTTTAAAATTGACTTACAATCACTTACATTAGTGTTATTAATAACAATAATGATGATGTAAAGTTTCCATTATATTGCCTGAACAGTATCATTATATTGCAACAGTACCGTGAAAATTCTGTAACACAGAAATAATATCTGTTCTCTAGTCACAAAAGTTCAAATTTAAAGTGGACAAGCTGGCCACCATTTACAAAATTTAGGTCGCCAGACACAATTCCAGGTCGATTTGGCCACCATTTTTGTAGACAAAATTGAGGGCTGTCTTAGGGTTGGTCATTTGTTTAACAATGATTACTATAGGCTTGAAGCATGGGCACTGATGTACAGAGACTTGAATGAATCAAAGGGGAAACCTGACGAATTGCATTAATTGTTCATCATTTATATCCAAATGTATTTGCAATGGTGTTATTTATCCCATACAAAGTCACAAATGACAAATTTAATGAAATTCTAGGTTTAATTCATTGTATTTCATTGTTTTGTAAGTTGTGTTTAAATGACCCAGATTTTATGAACTAAGTATGTTTTAAAATTAAATCCACAGTCTACATCTTGCTGGGAAATTATTGCTACATCTATATTTATTCGACCTTTTATCTTTGAACCAAATGTACAAATTAAGAACATAATAAAGTAGATTAGCACTGTTTTCAATTTTTTCCTAGGAAAACTTAATGCAGCTTGACCTTTAGATGAGCTTTGTGCATAATGCAGCCAAATTTGTACACTTCTTGGTGTGCATGTACATGCATGTGGTGAGTGTGTGTGCTTGTGTTTTGAGTCATTTGACCTTGAATTACATAAGCTTTTATAACATTCAAAATGTTCACTTTTTACAAATTCTATGTTAACCAAGATGAAGCAGAGATTAACTCTAGATTTTAAAAGATGATCATTTTTAACCTTACCCTCTCAGTCATATTATATTTATTTTATTACACCTGATGCCTATACTTAGTGTTGTCTTCTGCCATGTTACCCTCATTAAACTCTTTTTAATGCATGATATTCATTAACCAGTTTTCAAAATTTTTTACTTTGCTTTTGGGATTTTGGTTTGGACATGGACCCTAATGTTTATGTTTGATTCATTTATTTAATGATTTTATTCAAAATTCAGCTAATTTATAAATCATCATGCAGAAACATGTGTCGATCAACAAAACTAATAAGTAAAGTGTCTGAAGACATTGAATGCATTTTAAAACTTATAAACATTTTCAGTGTTAATCTTTTGAGATCTTTTCACTCAATAAAAGCAGATCTTGAAGTCTTAGTCAACACTTTGGTTACCAATATAAATAAAAGCAGACCGTGTAGTCTTAGACAACATTTTGGTTACCAATATAAATAAAAGCAGATCTTGCAGTCTTAAACAACATTTTGGTTACCAATATAAATAAAAGCAGATCTTGCAGTCTTAGACAACATTTTGGTTACCAATATAAATAAAAGCATATCTTAAAGTCTTAAGACAACATTTTGGTTACCAATATAAAAAAGGCAGATCTAGCAGTCTTAATCAACATTTTGGTAACCAATATAAATAAAAGCAGATCTTGCAGTCTGAGACAACATTTCAGTTACCAATATAAATAAAGGCAGATCTTGCAGTCTGAGACAACATTTTGGTTACCAATATAAATAAAAGCAGATCTTGCAGTCTGAGACAACATTTTGGTTACCAATATAAATAAAAGCAGATCTTGCAGTCTGAGACAACATTTTGGTTACCAATATAAAAAAGGCAGATCTTGCAGTCTTAATCAACATTTTGGTAACCAATATAAATAAAAGCAGATCTTGCAGTCTGAGACCACATTTCAGTTACCAATATAAATAAAGGCAGATCTTGCAGTCTGAGACAACATTTTGGTTACCAGTATAAATAAAAGCAGATCTTGCAGTCTGAGACAACATTGTGGTTACCAATATAATCAAAAGCAGATCTTGCAGTCTAATCAACATTTTGGTTTCCAATATAAATAAAAGCAGATCTTGCAGTCTGAGACAACATTTTGGTTTCCAATATAAATAAAGGCAGATCTTGCAGTCTTAATCAACATTTTGGTAACCAATATAAATAAAAGCAGATCTTGCAGTCTGAGACAACATTTTGGTTACCAATATAAATAAAGGCAGATCTTGCAGTCTGAGACAACATTTTGGTTACAATATAAATAAAGGCAGATCTTGCAGTCTGAGACAACATTTTGGTTACCAATATAAATAAAGGCAGATCTTGCAGTCTGAGACAACATTTTGGTTACCAATATAAATAAAGGCAGATCTTGCAGTCTGAGACAACATTTTGGTTACCAATATAAATAAAGGCAGATCTTGCAGTCTGAGACAACATTTTGGTTACCAATATAAATAAAGGCAGATCTTGCAGTCTGAGACAACATTTTGGTTACCAATATAAATAAAGGCAGATCTTGCAGTCTGAGACAACATTTTGGTTACCAATATAATTTTTTCTGTCCCTAAATACATAAACTCATGGGTTTAAAACATTTGATCAATTCAGATTGATGTGCTTTCCACCCACTAAGTTTGTTATTAATCTGGGCATGTTATTTTAGAATGATGTGCTGGCTAATTTTACTCTAGAGAACATTGACCACTGATTCGTTGATTTTTACACTGATTTGTTAACTGGCTATTATCCTATCAAATTAAAGGAAATTTACATAAGGTGTAATAATATATGTAATATTTACACTATACTGTTGCTCAGAATTGTAGATGTTATTTAATATTTAGCTTTGTGCATAATGCAATCAGAATGCTTACACCTGTGTGTGTGTGTGTGTGTGTGTGTGTGTGTGTGTGTGTGTGTGTGACCTATTACTAATCTGCTGCTTAACAGTTAGAAAGTGCTTTGTAAATATAGAATAAATTGCAATGAACTAATATTTCATCATTCAGATCATAGAGCTAGGGTATCATTCATGTAAGAGCTGGAATTAACATAGCCAGAAAAAAATTATGATAATTTTACAAATCATGCTTACTTTACCATGTAACCTAGCTTACTGAATAATGTGTGTAAAACATACGTGTATTACACACATATATATGCTTCAAATGGTAATTGCTTTACTGTCCAGAATGTAAACCACAACTCTGTGGATTATAAAATCCTCTGTATGAGCTCCTAAAATCAACTTAATTTTAAATTTACTGATATCAAGTTATGGATAAAACTATGTTAAAAAAATTACCTAAAGCTATTTCATTATAAAGAAAGTTATTTATTTACTGTATTAGGTATAATGTAATAATAATTGGAGAAAATTCATGAAACCTAATACAAATACAAATCTCCATGTAAAAACATTGTTTCAAGACCTCCTCAACCTAAGGTTGGATTTTGAAGGTCAATAACATAATCATTGTTTGATAATTGTGTTTCAGTCATTATAATATCTTTTGTAGATCATTGATGACTACCATCATTTAAACCATATCATAAAACAAACTTAAGGGGAGTTTATGTTTAAACTTACCATTATTTTGACTTTCGAAAATTTTGTATTTCAGACAGTTTTACTTTTGGTGTATAAAGATTATTTATTACATTATCATGATTTCAATTTTGTATTTGTAGAGAAAGACGTTTATATGAAGAACACCAGAAATATCGTCAAAGACAATCGGAGGCCCCACCGCTACCAGATAGAAAAATGGACCAAAAACCATCAAAAACGTGTGTTGTTATGTGACTGTGATAATTTATTTATTTTGAGATATATAGATTTTTTTTGTTAAACTATATTTACAGAATACATTTTATTTTAAATATTTATATATTTATTTTGAAATAGTTATTGATATTTTCAGGTTAGATATACCAGTAGTCATAGTTTTATTGCAATATGGATTTAGAAACAGGTCTATTGAATGGTTTAAATGAACATTTATACTGTAAAATTCAACAAAACAAGAAAATAGAGTTAGCCAGCATATCCACTTATGCACTTATTGCATAACTGGTCATTTTGCACCAATCTGATTTTTCACATAATTTCATGGTAAACTAGGGACATCAAAAATTAAAATCAGTATATATTTTTATTGATAAATTACTTAAGAGTTCAATGGCATGTTTTTCATTTCTTTTACAAACAATTGTATTTTGATGGTCAATTTTGTGATTAATGATATACCATCACCATCAGGCCTGGATAATTTCTTCATTAGCAAACTTAAAATTTTATATTTATTCATCAAACACAAGTGAGTTTTATTCAGAAATTTGAATTCAAACATCAGTCTTAAGTGGTCACTCTGTCAAAATGGCAATGTTGATATAATATTTTTTGTGGAATGTAGGGACCCCAAAACATTATGTTCTGCAAAAATTAAGTGCACATTTTTTTACATTAGATTGCAGGGTTTTACAAAATTTTAGGTTATACAGTATCTTAAGACCATGACATTTGTAACAGTTTGCATAATTTGGTGTTTTCCAACACAAATGGTGTCTGAGCTGGCAGTGTTAAGAAAAAGTATTATTTCTCAGTAAATATTCCCAAGTATATCATGTGGTATGATGGTGAACCCATTATTAAACAGTGTTCCAATTTACAAATATTTGTGAAATGAGTTGCACATATAATGTGTAGGAAACTTGTGGTTAATATTTAGTATATATATCTAATTAAAATATAAATTAATCAAAAAAAAAAAAAAAAGATTTCTGTGATAGATTTTCTTATTAACTCCAACATAGGATTATTATGGTTTTTTTTTTTCAAAATATCTACTTATTTTTTGTAAATGTAATGTTTTTGACATACATGTATATTACCTATAAAATGTCTCTGTATTAAATTTGTTGTTTGTCTTTTTATCTGTTTATATCTTAATATTAGCATTCTAGCTTCTGAGACAAAAAAAGTTTTGTATATACTGGTATATATATATATATATATATATATCTATCTATCTATTTATCTATCTATCTATATATATATATATATATATATATATATATATATATATATATATATATATAATTTAAACTTAATGCATTCATAAGTGAATCGGTCAAATTTAAACTTAATGCATTCATACATGTAAGTGAATCTGTTATCATTTTATCAGTTTTTTATTGGTAATTGTATGGAAATTACTCTGGGATTTCAAAGAATCTTGCTTATCTACATCAATAAAGGACCTCCATTACCTAAACTTTGGTTCATATCTGCCACATGATTTTAGGGGAAATTTACAGTTGATGCATTGACACGCACAAATACACACAAAGATGGAAGCTTTCTATGAAATAAGCTGGTGGTTATTGCCAGTTGAACTTATGATCATAAAAAAATTAAATACAATAAAAATTTATTTTCAAATGAAAGAAATAAGCAAACTATCAAACACTTCATGATATATATGTGTATGTAATGTTTTATCAAAATATTTTTTCTCCCTGATCAAGTTGGATTTTTAATCTAAGACAGCAAACAATGGTAAACTAATCTTAATTAGTTACTGTTACAACAATTGAAACATATGTACATGAATTCTACAACTATATTCAACAAGGTGATTTTGGTTCAAAATGCACATCTCCTAATAGCATATGACTGATACAAGGTACTGAAACAAGTTCATTAAATCTTAAGTCTTTATTTCCAGCTGTCTCATAATTCTGTGCCATCTCCTGACAAACCTCTGTCAATACTTCTAGTATTTCAAATGATTGTCTCTTCATTATTTTTGGCATTAATATTGAATATAAGGACATAAGTAGCCATCCTCCTTGTCTCCTGTACTGGTTACCACTGTAGTAATCTGACCAAGCAAACTTTCCTGTAAGGTTAAAACAAAACTTCAGTAGTAAAAATGTGAGTATCACAATTAGTTACTGAATACATAATTATAAAAAATTAACCATAACATTCAATCTCTGACAACCTTAAATTTTAATAAAGCAAGAGGCTCAATAAGGCCTGTATCGCTCACCTGGAACTCCTTTAGTTTTGTTTTTTGGCTTTTTTCAAACTTAACCACTTGTTTGAACATAAACAAACTCAGTAGCAATATCTTCATTTTCTGATATATCAATGTATATTTATTATAAATTTCCTTTTGACTGGCCATGTACTTTCAGTGAAAAATATTTTCAAAGATTAAGGCTAAAAATACACTTTATCTGCATATTAAGCAATTGTTGTCCAAATGAAAAATTGTATAGAAAACCTGTTATATATGTTCTTTCCTCCTTTGTGTGTGTGTGTGTGTGTGTGTGTGTGTGTGTGTGTGTTTCAAATTATATCAAAATCATTCCAGAAATGAACCTGTAATGGCCATTTATAGATTAATATTAACAATACCTATTGAATTCCTATGATGAACTCATTGTAGAAAATTTAGAACATTAGACAATGACACACTATTTTTCACATACATTGTGTGTATGAATACACCTTAATTTAAGATGGGGATTCCTGTGACCTACTTTTATCAATCTATTTTAACATTCAAGCCATTACATTTTATACTGTAACGGTTATTTAATTAAATATACAATGAAAATAAAAGAAAAAATATTGAATTTTTAATAAATAAATAAATAAATTATTTGTTTCGATTTTTATTGTATACTTAAAAATATTTCCATCGTCAGGGTGTTCTAAACGCTACACGGCCACTACCATACAAGCTATGAGCGATGCCGGTGTTGAGACCAGGCAGATAATGTTTATGAGCGGTCATCGTAATGAGGCTTCTGTCAGGAGCTACTCTCGTGACTGTTTGACCATGCAAAAACATGCTTTAAGTTTGCTTCTTTCATCAACTGTCACTGATAATACTTCTGCCATAATTCCCTCTGCCTCTGGCCATGCTTCTTCTCTACCAGCAACTGATAATCACGTGATGGTTCCATGCTCAGACCTGTGCACAACCCAGTCCAACAAAACGTCGCGCATTGATGTTTCCAATATCCTGTCATCCATACAATCGGGATTTTTGACAAATTCAAGGTTTAATAGCTGTAATTTAACAATCAATATGAATTTGTAACTTTGTTTGTCTATTCGAATAAAATTGTATATAATGTTCTTTTGTTTCCAGTGTACTTTTTTTTAAGCCGTCTATTACGTCACACAATCAGTGAGAAGGCGGGAATTATTTTGATTGACATATTGGCTGTTCCCAGAATGTACCGGTTTTTCTTTCTTATTTGTATGATGCAATCGAGAAGTTTGTAAAAAGAATGTTAGGAAAAATATTGTAAATATAAGAATTGACTGTCATTTTTCCCTGGGTTATCAAGGAATGAACCAGATTTTAAAACTAGCAAATCTAAAATGAACTGATTTGCAGTTCATCAGATTTGCTAGTTTTAAAATCTGGTTCATTCCTTGATAACCCAGGAAAAAATGACAGTCAATTCTTAAATAATGGCAGCCATCTTGAATTTTGGATGGACAAGTCAAATAAATTTTTAATCTTGAACAACCGTATACTTTTTGTAACTAATTTCATTTGAATTGGCCCATTACTTTCAAAAAAGAAGATTAAAGTTTATGGACACACCTATGCATGCATGCTCTACCATGCTTTAACTATACTCTTGCTTTGCCAGGTGAGCTTGAAAATTCAACATGGAAAGTTGCTTCACAGATTGGTGTCATGGTCCAAGACGTAATTATACATGGAATCACATTGCCTCTTTGTGCATGATCAAATCCTTCTTTAGCAGGTACTAGTGTAAGAAAGGTTTTAGTTGGCTTGACTAAAGTAGATGGTTTTCCCAAACCAATCCAGTTTCCTCCACCATCCCAGAACATACTGTCTAAATACATGTATATTACTTGAGTGCAAAACACCATAACTCCACTCTACTTACATCACATATGTGTGTGTGTGTGTGTGTGTGTGTGTGTGTGTGTGCTCGGTATAGCTTAAAGAGCTTAGTAAAACTTACTCCAGCTTTGATTTTAGGACAATTTAGTTTTATACATCACAACGGTAGTAAGGGTTGTCAAAGTAAGTACAGGTAATGAAAGCTAGTCAGTAACAATGTGAATTGTCTGAAAAGTATTTCTGGCTAAGGAAAACTATGTGAATCAAGTGTGTAGTGTTACTGGTAAAGGTAACAACTATGTGAACAAAAGGTGTAGTGAGTCTGGTAAAGATAACAACTATGTGAACAGAGGGTGTAGTGAGTCTGGTAAAGATAACAACTATGTGAACAAAAGGTGAAGTGAGTCTGGTAAAGGTAACAACTATGTGAACAAAAGGTGTAGTGAGTCTGGTAAAGGTAACAACTATGTGAACAAAAGGTGTAGTGAGTCTGGTAAAGGTAACAACTATGTGAACAAAAGGTGTAGTGAGTCTGCTAAAGGTAACAACTATGTAAACAAAAGGTGTAGTGAGTCTTGTAAAGGTAACAACTATGTTAACAAAAGGTGTAGTGAGTCTGGTAAAGGTAACAACTATGTAAACAAAAGGTGTAGTGAGTCTGGTAAAGGTAACAACTATGTAAACAAAAGGTGTAGTGAGTCTGGTAAAGGTAACAACTATGTGAACAAAAGGTGTAGTGAGTCTGGTAAAGGTTAAGGTAACAACTATGTGAACAGAGAGTGTAGTGTTACTGGTAAAGGTAACAACTAGGTGAACAGAGGGTGTAGTGAGTCTGGTAAAGATAACAACTATGTGAACAAAAGGTGTAGTGAGTCTGCTAAAGGTAACAACTATGTAAACAAAAGGTGTAGTGAGTCTGGTAAAGGTAACAACTATGTGAACAAAAGTTAAGGTAACAACTATGTGAACAGAGAGTGTAGTGTTACTGGTAAAGGTAACAACTAGGTGAACAGAGAGTGTAGTGTTACTGGTAAAGGTAACAACTAGGTGAACAGAGGGTGTAGTGAGTCTGGTAAAGATAACAACTATGTGAACAAAAGGTGTAGTGAGTCTGCTAAAGGTAACAACTATGTAAACAAAAGGTGTAGTGAGTCCATTAGAGATAACAACTGTGTGAACAGAGAGTGTAGTGAGTCTGGTAAAGATAACAACTATGTGAACAGAGGGTGTAGTGAGTCTGGTAAAGGTAACAACTATGTAAACAGAGGGTGTAGTGAGTCTGGTAAAGATAACAACTATGTGAACAAAAGGTGTAGTGAGTCTGGTAAAGATAACAACTATGTGAACAGAGGGTGTAGTGAGTCTGGTAAAGATAACAACTATGTGAACAGAGGGTGTAGTGAGTCTGGTAAAGATAACAACTATGTAAACAGAGGGTGTAGTTAGTCTGGTAAAGATAACAACTATGTGAACAGAGGGTGTAGTTAGTCTGGTAAAGATAACAACTATGTGAACAGAGGGTGTAGTGAGTCTGGTAAAGATAACAACTATGTGATCAAAGGGTGTAATGAGTCCAGTTAAGGAAACAAAGTGAGATGTAAGTCCAGTAAAGGTAACAATATAAACAAAGTGACAAGGAGTGTCTGATGATGATAACACAGGGTGAACCAAGGGTGTAATAATACTGATAAAGGTAACAATATAAACAAAGTGACAAGGAGTATCTGATGATGATAACACAGGGTGAACCAAGGGTGTAATGAGACTGATAAAGGTAACAATATAAACAGTGTAAGACAAACGTGTGAAGAGGTGTTTTGAGTCTAGTGCAGGTTACGTTATGACCAAGATGAGTAATAAGGCTTGTCAAAATAACACAAAAAATAGCCAGTGTATACCTTTACCCACCTGATGGACTTGCAAACATAAGTAAACAGTCTGTATAACAGGGTGTGATAACTGCTTCCACCATGTCCCCTGGTTGGGGTATGGGTGCTGTATGTTCATCATATCTCTTATTGTTTATTACAAATGTCTCTGGCATTTTTCCCAAAGCATCTGCAGATGAAATAGGTTTGTTATTAAAGGAATCTATTTGTCTTTGATCTAAATCTTTACGCTTTAATTCAACCTCCACACCTGGATCTGTAAACTGTAATCGGTCCTTTGAATCTGTCATTCTTACTCTACATGCCTGTGATGGAATTGAAATACATGTACATGTGTATTTAAATTAAAATAATTTCTAAACATTTTGTTCTTTTGAATATTTTTTTTGAAAACTTTTTAGTAACATTGAAATATTTTATCTATACCCAGTGCTATTGCATCACAATTTTTCAAAACATTCTTTTAAAGATTCACAATTCTCTTGTTTATATAGTGAAAACAAAATTTCTTGCAATAAATTCAATTCAATTATGAAATTGTGAAAATAAAATCTTTGCAATATATTAATTAAATCGTGATATTTTATAAACAAAAAAATGTTGAAATAAATTTACAAAGCATCCATTGTAGCCATAAGAAGATGGACAAAATGGTTACTTTTGCAATTTAGATTTGTTTTGGATTCTCAAGCAAATACAGGTATACATAATTTGTATTGTCACTTTGTAATTTTTTCAACCACAATTTGTCGATTATAAGAGTTTAGCAGATGAAGAAGTTTTTTACTGTATACACATAGTCTTTATAAAGCAGTGGCCGATACAGCAGTTTTTACTGTATAGACAGGTGGTTTTTATGAAGAGGTGGTTGTAACAGCAGGTTTTATTGTATAGTCAGGTGGTCTTTGTAAAGAGGTGGTTGTTACAGCAATTTTTATTGTATAGACAGGCGGTCTTTATAAAGTGGTGGTTGTTACAGCAGTTTTTATTGTATGGACAGGTGGTTTTTATAGAGGTGGTTTTTTAAAAAAGTTGTTGTTACAGCAGTTTTTACTGCAAAGACAGGTGGTTTTTATGAAGAGGTGGTTGTAACAGCAGGTTTTATTGTATAGTCAGGTGGTCTTTGTAAAGAGGTGGTTGTTACAGCAGTTTTTATTGTATAGACAGGCGGTCTTTATAAAGTGGTGGTTGTTACAGCAGTTTTTATTGTATAGACATGTGGTTTTTATAGAGGTGGTTGTTACAGCAGTTTTTTTTTGTATAGACAGGTGGTTTTTATAAAAAGGTGGTTGTTACAGCAGTTTTTATTGTATAGACAGGTGGTCTTTATAAAGAGGTGGTTGTGACAGCAGTTTTTACTGTATAGACAGGTGGTTTTTATAAAGAGGTGGTTGTTACAGCAGTTTTTATAGTATAGTCAGGTGGTCTTTATAAAGAGCTGGTTATTACAGCAGTTTTTATTGTAGACAGGTGGTCTTTGTAAAGAGGTGGTTGTTACAGCAGTTTTTACTGTATAGTCAGGTGGTCTTTATAAAGAGGTGGTTGTAACAGCAGTTTTTACTGTATAGACAGGTGGTTTTTATAAAGAGGTGGTTGTTACAGCAGGTTTTATTGTATAGTCAGGTGGTCTTTATAAAGAGGTGGTTGTTACAGCAGTTTTTACTGTATAAACAGGTGGTCTTTATAAAGAGGTGGTTGTTACAGCAGTTTTTACTGTATAGACATGTGGTCTTTATAAAGAGGTGGTTGTTACAGCAGTTTTTACTGTATAGACAGGTGGTTTTTATAAAGAGGTGGTTGTTACAGCAGTTTTTATAGTATAGCCAGGTGGTCTTCATAAAGACGTTGTTGTTACAGCAGTTTTTACTCTACAGACATGTGGTCTTTATAAAGAGGTGGTTGTTACAGCAGTTTTTACTGTATAGACAGGTGGTTTTTATAAAGAGGTGGTTGTTACAGCAGGTTTTATTGTATAGTCAGGTGGTCTTTATAAAGAGGTGGTTGTTACAGCAGTTTTTACTGTATAGGTGTTTTTTATAAAGAAGTGGTTGTTACAACAGTTTTTACTATATAGACATGTGGTCTTTATAAAGAGGTGGTTGTTACAGCAGTTTTTACTCTATAAACAGGTGGTTTTTATAAAGAGGTGGTTGTTACAGCAGTTTTTACTCTATAAACAGGTGGTTTTTATAAAGAGGTGGTTGTTACAGCAGTTTTTATTGTATAGACAGGTGGTTTTTATAAAGAGGTGGTTGTTACAGCAGTTTTTACTCTATAAACAGGTGGTTTTTATAAAGAGGTGGTTGTTACAGCAGGTTTTATTGTATAGACAGGTGATCTTTATAAAGAGGTGGTTGTTACAGCAGTTTTTACTCTATAAACAGGTGGTTTTTATAAAGAGGTGGTTGTTACAGCAGTTTTTACTCTATAAACAGGTGGTTTTTATAAAGAGGTGGTAGTTACAGCAGTTTTTACTCTATAAACAGGTTGTTTTTATAAAGAGGTGGTTGTTACAGCAGGTTTTATTGTATAGACAGGTGGTTTTTATAAAGAGGTGGTTGTTACAGCAGGTTTTATTGTATAGACAGGTGATCTTTATAAAGTGGTGGTTGTTACAGCAGTTTTTACTCTATAAACAGGTGGTTTTTATAAAGAGGTGGTTGTTTCAGCAGTTTTTACTCTATAAACAGGTGGTTTTTATAAAGAGGTGGTTGTTACAGCAGTTTTTACTCTATAAACAGGTGGTTTTTATAAAGAGGTGGTTGTTACAGCAGTTTTTACTCTATAAACAGGTGGTTTTTATAAAGAGGTGGTTGTTACAGCAGTTTTTATTGTATATACAGGTGGTTTTTATAAAGAGGTGGTTGTTACAACAGTTTTTACTCTATAAACAGGTGGTTTTTATAAAGAGGTGGTTGTTACAGCAGGTTTTATTGTATAGACAGGTCGTTTTTATAAAGAGGTGGTTGTTACAGCAGTTTTTACTGTATAGACAGGTGGTTTTTATAAAGAGGTGGTTGTTACAGCAGTTTTTACTCTATAAACAGGTGGTTTTTATAAAGAAGTGGTTGTTACAGCAGTTTTTACTGTATAGACAGGTGGTTTTTATAAAAAGGTGGTTGTTACAGCAGTTTTTACTCTATAAACAGGTGGTCTTTATAAAGTGGTGGTTGTTACAGCAGTTTTTACTCTATAAACAGGAGGTCTTTATAAAGTGGTGGTTGTTACAGCAGTTTTTACTCTATAAACAGGTGGTTTTTATAAAGAGGTGGTTGTTACAGCAGTTTTTACTGTACAGACAGGTGGTTTTTATAAAGAGGTGGTTGTTACAGCAGTTTTTACTGTATAGACAGGTGGTTTTTATAAAGACGTGGTTGTTACAGCAGTTTTTACTCTATAAACAGGTGGTTTTTATAAGGAGGTGGTTCTTACAGCAGTTTTTACTGTAAAGACAGGTGGTTTTTATAAAGAGGTGGTTGTTACAGCAGTTTTTACTGTATAGACAGGTGGTTTTTATAAAGAGGTGGTTGTTACAGCAGTTTTTACTGTATAGACAGGTGGTTTTTATAAAGATGTGGTTGTTACAGCAGTTTTTACTCTATAAACAGGTGGTTTTTATAAAGAGATGGTTGTTACAGCAGTTTTTACTGTATAGACAGGTGGTTTTTATAAAGTGGTGGTTGTTACAGCAGTTTTTACTGTATAGACAGGTGGTTTTTATAAAGAGGTGGTTGTTACAGCAGTTTTTACTGTATAGACAGGTGGTTTTTATAAAGAGGTGGTTGTTACAGCAGGTTTTACTCTATAAACAGGTGGTTTTTATAAAGAGGTGGTTGTTACAGCAGGTTTTATTGTAAAGTCAGGTGGTTTTTATAAAAAGGTGGTTGTTACAGCAGGTTTTATTGTATAGTCAGGAGGTCTTTATAAAGTGGTGGTTGTTACAGCAGTTTTTACTCTATAAACAGGTGGTTTTTATAAAGAGGTGGTTGTTTCAGCAGTTTTTACTCTATAAACAGGTGGTTTTTATAAAGAGGTGGTTGTTACAGCAGTTTTTACTCTATAAACAGGTGGTCTTTATAAAGTGGTGGTTGTTACAGCAGTTTTTACTGTATAGACATGTGGTCTTTATAAAGAGGTGGTTGTTACAGCAGTTTTTATTGTATAGACAGGTGGTCTTAATAAAGACGTTGTTGTTACAGCAGTTTTTATTGTAGACAGGTGGTCTTTGTAAAGAGGCGGATGTTACAACAGTTTTTATTGTATAGACAGGCGGTCTTTATAAAGAGGTGGTTGTTACAGCAGTTTTTAATGTATAGACAGGTGGTTTTTTATAAAGAGGTGGTTGTTTCAGCAGTTTTTATTGTATAGACAGGTGGTTTTTATAAAGAGGTGGTTGTTACAGCAGTTTTTATTGTATAGACAGGTGGTCTTTATAAAGACGTTGTTGTTACAGCAGTTTTTATTGTAGACAGGTGGTCTTTGTAAAGAGGTGGTTGTTACAACAGTTTTTATTGTATAGACAGGCGGTCTTTATAAAGAGGTGGTTGTTACAGCAGTTTTTATTGTATAGACAGGTGGTTTTTTATAAAGAGGTGGTTGTTTCAGCAGTTTTTATTGTATAGACAGGTGGTTTTTATAAAGAGGTGGTTGTTACAGCAGTTTTTATTGTATAGACAGGTGGTCTTTATAAAGACGTTGTTGTTACAGCAGTTTTTATTGTAGACAGGTGGTCTTTGTAAAGAGGTGGTTGTTACAACAGTTTTTATTGTATAGACAGGCGGTCTTTATAAAGTGGTGGTTGTTACAGCAGTTTTTATTGTATAGACAGGTGGTTTTTATAAAAAGGTGGTTGTTACAGCAGTTTTTATTGTATAGACAGGTGGTTTTTATAAAGAGGTGGTTGTTACAGCAGTTTTTATTGTATAGACAGGTGGTCTTTATAAAGAGGTGGTTGTGACAGCAGTTTTTACTGTATAGACAGGTGGTTTTTATAAAGAGGTGGTTGTTACAGCAGTTTTTATAGTATAGTCAGGTGGTCTTTACAAAGAGTTGGTTATTACAGCAGTTTTTATTGTAGACAGGTGGTCTTTGTAAAGAGGTGGTTGTTACAGCAGTTTTTATTGTATAGACAGGTGGTCTTTATAAAGAGGTGGTTGTTACAGCAGTTTTTATAGTATAGTCAGGTGGTCTTTATAAAGAGTTTGTTATTACAGCAGTTTTTATTGTATAGACAGGTAGTTTTTATAAAGAGGTGGTTGTTACAGTAGTTTTTATTGTATAGACATGTGGTCTTTATAAAGAGGTGGTTGTTACAGCAGTTTTAATTGTATAGACAGGCAGTCTTTATAAAGAGGTGGTTGTTACAGCAGTGTTAACTGTATAGACAGGTAGTCTTTATAAAGAAGTGGTTGTTAACAGTAGAAGTAACTATGTGTTTAATTTTATACAAATCTTACTTGTATAAAGAAGAGTTTTGGTTTTCCTCTCAATGGTCGACATCTTTCAAAACACTGGACAATATCATCGGTTTCTACTTTACCATCAACAGTGGATATCATGTGTACATATCTTTTAACCTGGTCTTTATCTGAAGCTGTCTGATCTTCAGAGCCATGAGAACTTATAATGACTACAAGACAGTCATACTGGTCTAGTTTTCCTACATACTCTTCTCCATTTGCGACTGAAAATTCAAATTTAACAGATAATTATATACAACTAGTTCTTATTATCATTATTATAATGGGGGGAGGAGGAAGGGGGGGGGCTTTGTGGCCATGTTTTGTCAGGTAATATTTACAGATCACAGTGTCATTCATCTATCTACCAGGTTTAAATCAAGATCCTGGTATGAGTTTGTCTGTTCATTTGCTAAGATAGGTGGTTTTCTTCAGGCACTCCAATTTCCTCAACCATCCCAGAATTGACCACCTCGATAATTAGCGAAATTTTTTTGATTATTCATCTCACCACATCTATAGTTTCTATTAATGAATAGACACAGAATGACAAGAGGCTTGTATGATGGATATTTGTCTGTTATTTTTGTCTAAGTAAAGATTCTGTTGTGTATTACATCAAAAATGTGGCCGAATGGTGTAAGTTTTAAGACTCATGATTCAAAGGTCTTGGTTTCAAGCCCCATACAAAATGATTGGTGTGTTAAGGCATTTATTTCATACTGCTCTAACCCAAACAGATGCCAAATAAAGGGGCACCAAGAAATATGCTAGAGGTAACCTAGCAGTGGACTGACATCTCATTTAAAGGGGGGGGGGGTAACTCTCACATGTCTTAGACACTTAATGTCATTGATACTGGAACATACTCTTTTAAATTTACAACAATTATATTACCCTCGTAATAAATTGAGGAAGAGAAATTAAAATTTGTTTATGTGGAAAAGTAAATTTGTAAGTAAGTAAAAGTGGAATGAATGAAAGGTGTGTGTGTGTGTGTGTGTGTGTGTGTGTGTGTGTGTGTGATTATATGTTATAATTTTTTAAAACAATATTGCAATATACTAATAATATTAACCTTTTTTGAGAGACTCTATAAGTTCTTCACTTTTCTTATTAAACAAATTTACAATTTTAAATCCCAAATTTTCAAAAACATCTGAGGCAAGTCTACCATCCCACCACATGCCTTCTCTCTTTGGTGCATTAGCAAACTCTCCATTACATATTAGGATACAAACACCAGACTTGACTAAATAATTTTCACTCTGACAATCTGTTGAGTCCATACTTGGCACTGTTTTGGCAGATTTTGGTAGAATTGGGCCTGTGTTGTCTGTCAATCTGTCACTTTGTGATTCTACTTCTTCTTCCTTCTGCTTTTTGCTTTTACTTTTCACACATGGTATCAATCTGAAAGTAACGTCACAAAATGTATGCAAAGGTACTAAATGCATGTAGGAACTTTTTAATCAATATAAAAATCAAAGTTCTAAAAGTACTGTTAAAAGGATGAATAACATATCAAAAAATAAAATAAAATAATCAGTACATTAATGAATAAAACACAAATTTAGACCAAAATAAAACAGACTGCCGATACATTATGACATCCATTAGCTCACCTGACAAATAATATCTGGTTGAAATGCTTGTAAATTTTATTTCTGTGGTATTTTGAAAAGGAAATAACACATTACAAGGTTCAATTGATATGTTTTAAGCCTTGAAAGAGTTTAGCAACGATGTCCTTTTTTCAGCTCTTCTAAATCAAAACTATTTAATGCCATGTACACAAATACATGTACTGTCATTTGTGTCATTTAGTCAGTTTATATTGACATGGTAGGTAAACAAGACTAGTAATTATATAAAATTTTGGAAAAACGAACAAAATTGGTGAAACCAGTGATCCATAATTTGCATGAGAAAGATCATCCATACTGATATGGTAGCAATAACAGAGGAAGATACTACTGTCATATGTTACGGTAAAAAAGTGAGTGACGGGTATATACACACAGGTAACTCTCACTAAGTGCACAAAGCAAGGCAGAAAAAAATGGATCTCAAATTTATTCACTCATCCTCTAGAATGGGATTTAAGATATTGTAATATTTACATGGTATTTTAAACATCAATACTAATTTTAAAATTCATTACAGGTACTATTTATAGATTATAAAATTAATGTAGAGTATAATATTTTATTTTGTTTATGTAAATTAGATTATTTGAAATATATTTTGAAACAATCTGTTATTTATAGCCCTTATCCAGGTGTAATCCAGATCCAGTAATCGTGATCCAGGAGACCTCCCACGGACTTTTGTGCTGTTACTACACTACCTCCCACGGACTTTTGTACTGTTACTACACGACATCCCACGGACTTTCGTAATGTTTCAACAGAGTTTACTGGTAGTGTTCCTTGTATATATACAGATAAAACAAACGCAATTCTTCTTGTTTATACAAGGAAGTTAAAGATATGAAGGATGAGATTATGTGTTGATCATATATTTACAAATGACCATTAAATTTAACCAGAGACATATATAAGCCAGAGACATATATAAGCCTCTGATTTAACACAATATTTTAGTACCACGAACTTTGGCTACACCAAATATTTAAATGGCCATTCGGCCAATAATATCAGTGTTTACAAGCGTGTGCGACAACAAGTGAACCTTCAGCAGATACCTTTGAAGTTAAAATCGGGATTTGTAATGCATCCGCCGTTATCTTCCTCTTATGGCTCCATACATCGCAGCACTAAGGCTAACTAAGTTCCGGGTTCTTACCTACGTGCATTTATTTGTAGTTTCTGCCTATGGTTTTGGGGCTTACTACAATAGAGTTGATGACTTAAAAATCATAAATGATAATAGACGGAAAAACTTACAAGAGAAACAAATATATATATATATATATTATTTAGTATCAATTTTATTTAAATAGGTAGGTTTTGTGATTCACACTGATTGTTGAATAAAGTGCACAAACTAGCGACATTTCAAACGTTTTAAAAATGGCAATTTTAAGTGTGCGTTTTAGGCGAGACGTCGCTGTACAAAATTATGAAATGTGGAGAACACTATATATTGTAATAATAATAATAATAATAATAATAACGTAGTTAAGGCGGGATAAAAACAATAGAGAATGAGAGATCGATTTTACGTTTTTTAGATATATCTGACAGAGGACGTTTAGAACTAGATATGTCTGACAGAGGTGCTCAACCGGAGAAAATTAAATCAATATTCAACGGTAAAAACATTAAAACTGAAAAAAATTAAAATGTTCCTTGTTTACTATATACATATTAATACCTACATAACATACCCTGGAATTTTATTTTTTTTCGTATATAATTCTTATTCGCTATCATCATCATCAATCATCATCATCATCATCATCATCATCCGATGATCATCATTTTTATTATTAATATTATCATCATCATTGTTATTATTATTATTATTATTACTATTATTATTGTTGTTGTTGTTGTTGTTATGATGATGATCATCATCATCATCATCATCATCATTATTATTATTATTATTATTATTATTATTATTATTATTATTATTCATGATTATTATTGTTATTAATCAGTGACTTAAAATGACAATATTTTAAATGAAATTATCATAAAATATATTCAAAATTGAAATGCTAAAATAATAACCAAAAAAAAAAAAAATTAAAAATTAGTCACTGATTGGCCTTTCTCATTAGTAAAATCACGGAAGTATCAATGCAACAACTTTTCCAAAAAAAAATTTTTCGCGAGAAATTTATTATTATTATTATCATTATCATTATTATTTTTTTAATTGATTTTACAGACGAATAGAACATGTAAGTAATTAAGTAATTGTCAATAATCTACCTCGGTAAACATCTTTTTTATTAGACACATTCCATCTAAGAGAATCAAAAGCCAACCTTGCATTTGACAGATGTTGATGAATCACAAAGTCTGAATGACACCTGTCAAATGTTAGGGGTAATTACATAAGTAATTTGTCCCGGAAAAATGGAGGTAGATAATTTATTCGATTAATATCGGATTATTATCAGATTGGTTTGAAATTATTAACCGGTAAGGTGACTGATCAACAACATAATTAATTTTGCCAAAATAAAATAATTTAATTTATTTATCGAGTCCTCACTGATTTCACTAAAAAATTGTAATAATTTAAACTCTTAGTTTTATCATGCTTCAATTTCCCCTCACGTTTTCCGTGTCACATGTAAAAGTTTGACAAGTTAGAAAAATTTTGAAGGCTGGTGGAGAAAAATATCTTTTAAAATGTGTATCAATTTATCACATTAAAAAAATATTATTCATTTAATCAGAATAATAACTTTTTGATAGCATGAATAAAATTCATGACTGAAATAAATGGCTAAAAAACTCAACATATAATATTAATTAATTTTGAAAATATGGAATTATCAATTAAAACTATTTTACCGGAACATTCCGGAACTTGATGCTTTCCGTCTGATGTGATAGCGCCATCTGGTGAACCTTTGATGGTCTGACAATAGTATGACGTCATTTCAGTAGCTACGCAATATTTCCGATGAAAGATAGTGGCAACACTGCTGACTCAGAGGTTTGTATGATAATTTGAGAATATTGAGGTTTACTTTAAAAATAATGCAATATTTGTGTACTGCCCTGCAATGGTGGAAAATGCCAACTTGTACGATTTGGTTCTCGTCATATGAAGACTAAACAATGTAATTGGAACTTTAGGAAGAAATACAGCGACCAACAGGGATTCAAACCCGGGCCTTCCTAACACTAGCCGGACGCTCTGCCGACTGAGCTTCCCGACCCTCTCCCATGTCATTTCGCCACATTCCTCCTTTTCTTTTTTCTATTCCGAACTACTTTGAATCGAACACTATTGATGACTAACCAGTTGTTCCGCCTGTTAGGTTCCCGACCGGCAAGCTCTTAAATGTAACAAGAAAGGGAGGGAATCCGGCTTCACAAACCCGGTTCCTTCCAAATACTAACTGTTAACTTACCGAGCTATCCGGCCATCTTTCAAGTCCATGATGATTTTTTCTTATATATATATAAATAAGAATAAAAACATTGTACCTAACCAAATTCTATTTTTAAATGAAAAAGTTTTTTTTCGTGTTCTTCTGTACATTGTACTGATTAAAAGCAAAATAAATAAATAAATAAATAAAAAAAAAAAAAAAAAAAAAAAAAAAAAAACCAGTTTGGAATTTAATTACTTTGATAATCCAATAGGGCCTCACCCAAGATTACATCAGGGTCTTTTAAGGTTAATAAAGGTCAAATGAGTTTATATGCAAATCACATTTTCTTACCACATGGTGTTGAATTTAAAATAAACGTGGAAAGGAAATTGTTGTCTAAAGATGCAATAGATATAGTTTAAAAAGTTTTGATTTTTTTCAATCAGAAAAATGTAAGTTTAAAATCGGGTGGCCGGGTGATCTAAAGCGCGCGCTTACGAATCACAGCGCCTTTGATCGCCTGTTTTCGAATCCCACTCGGGACAGATCCTAGTGTGAGAAAATTTGTCAGTTCGCTTGTCGAAGATCGGTGTTTTTTTTCGGGCACTCCGGTTTCCTCCGATGACCACGCCTCTTAATACTTCACAAATACTATTTATTCATTCGTAACAATTAGACATCAGCTTTTTGCTATGAAACCCCCGATTGAAAAAACTATGTTTATACGAGGATTAACAGTGAGGTGCTAATCTGATTAATTGCTAAATTAAATTCACAGTAACAGTAGCAGCAAATGTCGCATTTTTCAGCGGCCTCTAGAACACTGTTAAGTAAATACACGACGACTATATACCGAGCCAACATAATCATATAAGAATAAAATAGAATAGAATAAACATAAATAAACAAATAACTATAAATGAAAATATTTTACCGCGTAAAACTGTCATATACCATTTTTGACTGATTTAATCATGAAATACATTAACAACTTCATAATTTAAAAGATTTTTTCCCAAAAATTGTGTTTTTTCATTGAATCTTACGTGTATAACTATTGAATTTAATATGATCTTACAGATTTGTATATGAAACATCACGAAAATTCTCATTACGCTTACATCTACTTAAATAACCTTTAAAGGGATCCTTTTTTTGGTCGACAACATCCATTTGTCATACCGTTAATGGCGGAGATAGGTCAGCATACACCTAATTATAATTACCATTACCTTTGGAAGACATAGATCACGTTCATGTAAAAGTGACAATAGATGTGTCAGAAATCTATTGATGAACAGTTATACTAATTACGAAATCAGCAAGTGTACTTTTTTATATATGTGAATATACACGCACACATCATTAAGTAATGACTGAATAACGTACAGAAAATCATAAAAACGCGATATAAACAAGCAAGTCAATACAAGTGGTGTAATACACGTGCAACAAAGTCATGTATATTTAATATAGAAAGTATAGATGTTACACATAAAGTAATGTATTTAACTTAGCATAACACTATAATGGAGATGAGAAAGATATGGTATAATATTACAGAAATATGTCTCTAAAGGTAATATATATTGAATATTGACCAGTTGTTTTTATTTTCTATTTTTTGTATTCATGTTTAGATGTCATGTCGAAGCATGGGTTAGTGCCCAACAAGAGTTCCAAACTTCTGAAAAAGTATGTGAAGCAAAAACCAAGTCAACAGGTACAATAATTAGTTATAACGTAGCTAGGAAGTAAACTAAGTACATAGGTGATCCCTCCCGATAGATATTTGTTACATATGAATGAAATTGTTTAAAGATTGTTTTCTCGAGTTTATTTTGCCCAGTTTAATATATATTTGTGGTTATAATATGTACATGTCTTTTATGATGGTGTCAATTCGGAATAGTTAGATACCGCCGCATGCATCATAGGATGTCAACTTTGAGTGGTTCGATGCAACCTCTTTGCTAATGTCAACATGAAATGGTTCGATGTCACTACACGCATGTTTTCAACGTGGAATGGTTCGATGACACCAATATGCAATTTTTTTTTTGCAATATCATGAATGGTCATTTTCTCCTTTTGTTTTTAGATAATTTTTCTTATCACTATCTCATATAAGAAAATTGTGACTCGGATTGTTAAAGTATGAACATCAAACTATAATGTAGTTTAATTCTTAGTAAAATATAATTTATTTATAAAACAAACTACAAAATATTTTTTATTATAATGTGATTTTTTTTTAAAAATTTGTAGTCACTAAACAGCGGTGATGTTGTGGAGGAGGAATATCCAGAACCACGCCCACCCAAAACGCTAAAAGACGCTATTTTTAATCCAAAAGATTTCACCCAGCTTCACAATCATGTTAAACAGGTTAAAATATATTATATAGTTAAAAAAAATCTTTATTTTACTAATTGGGATTGCACCTATGGAACTATACTATATAGTGAAAGGAAAGAGTCTTTATTTTAACAATCCGTGAATGGCGCCTATGTAACTGTTACATACCTTTCTTTCCAAAATTTTATCATTCAATACGTATATTCATTTTTTAATGTATTAAAAAATCATTTTTTTAAAAATGATGTATGACATGACCAACGTCTTTTACTAGAATGCAGAGATTGAAAATGCTTCAAAATCATGCAATGTTTCATTCATTTTCAAAACCAAGAAGAACATAACCAACGAAAATGTATAATATTTGAGGCAATTGTTCTCTTTTTTTCCATAAATGACAACATGTATGCGTAAAAATCACCCTTATTTAATTATGTATTTAAAGGCACCTGAAGAGGTAGCGGGTTCTTACACATCTTTAGTAGAGTACCTTGTCAAGGATTTAGATTCTGATTTAGCCAAACTTAGAGCTATATACTACTGGATAGTAACACAAAAAGTACCTGTTCTACTATGTCAGAAGGACATCCCATCACCAGATACGCCGGTCGGATATCTACATTTAATACGCCAGAAAAAAGGAACTTATTCTAAATTATTAGCTTCAATGTGCAGGTTGGTAAACTGATCATATCAAATGAAACCTCCATTGGGCCTTTAAAATCAAGTAACACTTGTATGAATGTTATATCAATATAACGATATACACAGGAAGCGTAACACAGAATAAAAGATTGCACTGAATTAAAATAGGACAAAAACAATTAAAAAGCTGAACTGTAAAAAATAAGCCAAAATAAAATCAAATACCAAAGGCAAAACAATTTAAGGCTCACAAAAAGCAACAAAAAATCCACAATTACTGTAATTAAGCGGTTACCTGATCCCCAAATTATTATTTTTGTTTATAAAGTCTGACTATAATAACACCCTCATGTTCCATGTACGTGGTCCTATATAAAGTCAGTGTTGGCGTACCGATTTTGTGTTATACTTCACGTTTATTAAACGGAGGTGTTCAGGAAGCTTTAAGGCATATATGATTTTAGTTTGCGTTTAATGCTGTAATTTTGCAAGGGTAGAGCCCATTTGTCACTCATTGCATAAATACCACAATTTTATTTCACAATTTTGGATCTATTTCTTATGTGCAGGATTTTTATTTTTATTATTTATTTATTTATGTATTTATTTATTTGCATAATATTGTGTATTTTGCTTGCCATATTTTTACGTTATTACTTGATTTACTTTCACGAAATAACAATATTGAAAAAAAAACAGTCACTGTAATTCATTCTGTTTTAGGAAAACAGGTTTACCGTGTGTTGTAATCAATGGACTTGCCAAAAGTGTTGGTTATGATGTCGGTGAAAAAGTAGATTTGAAAAAATTCAAAAATAGTTGGAACGCTGTTTATATAGAGGGTGATTGGAGACTCGTACATCCATACTGGGCGGCATTATCTGCACGTGGTTATAGTACAGGAAAATGGGCATTGGTTGATTGTCCAGATTTCCATGACGACGGTATCCAAAGAAGTCGTTCATTTATCATTTATTCCATGATCAATGACTTTTTCTTCTTGACGGATCCAGAAAAGTTTATAACAAAATGTTTCCCAAAAGATAATCGATGGCAACTTCTAGAACACCCCATTACCAAAGAACATTTCGAAGATCTTCCATTTTTACAACCATCATTTTATGAACTTGGTTTACAAGTCGATAGCCATAATAATTGTGTAATACATGCTGTTGATGGGAAGGTTAATTTAACGCTCAAAATTCCCGAAGAGTCTGCAAACCGTCTTCAATTTTTATATAAAATTTATAAACTCAGGTGTCCCGAGGACGAAGGTGAATATGATTATTATCATTTAGAAAGATATGTTCTACATTATTGTAAAGATAACATTGCCTATTTTGAAATTCGCTTTCCACCAATCGCCGGGGGTGACTATAAACTAGAACTTCACTGTAAGGATCCAGAACGACCGATGCCATCAGATTGGATCTGTGATTATAGAATAATATGTGGAAGTGGAATGGAAGAATGTTTTCCACTTCCGGTTGCTCCATATATTGGCTGGGGAGCCGGACCGGAACTTGATAAATACGGATTATCTCCCTTATCACATAGATACGGCGTTGTTGATTGTGATGAGGATCTTACAACGTTGGTAAAATTTTCTATGGATTCTGACGTCGAATTTCACACAGAGTTACTTCACTATAGTACATCTAAATCGGAATTAAATAAATGTATTGACCAAGAAATATGTGATGGAAAAGCAACATTTATAGTCAGTCCGCCACATGAAGGTGAATTTGCACTTCAGATATTTTGTAAAAACAGAGGAGAACTGCAGTACAATAATGTTTGTAACTACTTGCTTAAGAGAAGTGTAATAGTTGAGGTATGTATCCAAGGTCAGCGTATTGTAATAATAAAATGTGTCATATGCTAAATTTTGAATTTTTATAAAATAGAACATTCAAAATTTAGTAAATGAAGAAGATATTATTGAAGTTTAAGTACTCTGATGTAAACAAGAACATTTATACAAGAACATTCATGTCTGAGTCAGTGTGAAATTAGTTTTAGTTTAAACGTCTGAAAGGCCACGTGAGCTTAAGGCATGGTTTATGTGTCCACACTTGCGTTTAAGCTCGTATTTTGCTCTGCAACAACTTAGCTTATATTAATGAAACTTCATTGGAAGGGTAGATAGTGACAGATTTTCGCTGTTTAGATATTTGTTTGGTTTGTACTTTTGGTTGCATTAATTTATAAAGTAGTTTACGGTGAACACTATGTGAAAAAAATAATAAAATAATTTTTTCCAAATCGGGTAGTAGACAAAAACTGACTTGATGTTTATCTTTCTGTGTTTAAGGTGTGTATATTGTACAAATCGTGAAATTCGTTCGAGAATTAGGTAACACGTTTTTTTTTCTATATCTTTGCAACGTTTCAAACATTTTCTTAAAACAATTGTATAGTGAAGGGATTTTATTTTACATATACATGGAGATTGCAACCCTTGAGGGAGGGGGGGGGAGACTTAAGACTAAACAACATTATAGACGGTCTTTAGCATACACATATTTTAATTCAGTATTTTTAGGATTGTGATTTTGATTCTGGTTAGGCCAAAGTCAAAGACGATATCCTTAGTTACCCAGTAAATATGCAAAAGCATCTTACAAAAATAAATATTTAGATTTTTACTGATCCATTAATGTAGTCTTAAAAATAAGTTCAATGGTCATGTCCTTAGTAATTAGTCACTAACAATCAAGTATTTTTTGATTCACTTTTAATTCTGTTAAAGACAGTTAGTGTTAACACTTAGAATTTATCTACACGGACTTAAATATTTATCACTTACAATAAATAATTTTTAAGTCATTCTCATGATACGAGTGCACCTTGTTAAAATATTCGTATGGTCAGGTGAACAAGGACTCTTTTTTATATTGCTGTCATATGATAAATATTTTGTCATTTTCTCGTTGTTTTTAATTATTATAAAGTAAGGTATTATAAAATAGTCATGAGCTAAGGCTTTAAAAAATACAAATCAAATATTAGCTCACAGCATCTTTTTTTTATTTTGTTAGGAGAAAAAAGCATTGAATTCTGGTCTAGATATTTTTAAAATATAGAATAAAACTACAGGGAAATTACATTTTGTTTAAAGTCTAGAATAAAACTACAGGGAAATTACATTTTTTTTTAAAGTTTAGAATAAAACTACAGGGAAATTACATTTTTTTAAAGTCTAGAATAAAACTACAGGGAAATTACATTTTTTTAAAGGCTAGAATAAAACTACAGGGAAATTACATTTTTTTAAAGTCTAGAATAAAACTACAGGGAAATTACATTTTTTTAAAGTCTAGAATAAAACTACAGGGAAATTACATTTTGTTTAAAGTCTAGAATAAAACTACAGGGAAATTACATTTTTTTTTAAAGTTTAGAATAAAACTACAGGGAAATTACATTTTTTTAAAGTCTAGAATAAAACTACAGGGAAATTACATTTTTTTAAAGTCTAGAATAAAACTACAGGGAAATTACATTTTTTTAAAGGCTAGAATAAAACTACAGGGAAATTACATTTTTTTAAAGGCTAGAATAAAACTACAGGGAAATTACATTTTTTTAAAGGCTAGAATAAAACTACAGGGAAATTACATTTTTTTAAAGTCTAGAATAAAACTACAGGGAAATTACATTTTTTTAAAGGCTAGAATAAAACTACAGGGAAATTACATTTTTTTAAAGGCTAGAATAAAACTACAGGGAAATTACATTTTTTTAAAGGCTAGAATAAAACTACAGGGAAATTACATTGTAGATACTCCAGTGAAAAGATTTATCAAATTTATAGTTTAGATTGTAAAGTGGAAGCTCGAATTGGGTTCTTAACCTTGTAGACGAAAAAAACCCAGACAATTCATAAAATATTAATGATATCCATTCTCATTTTATAGAATCCTAGTCTATCAGATTTAAGAAATCGATTAATTCAAGCAACGGAAAATGGCGACTATGATGAATTAGCGAGTGCTCTAGAGGAGTGCAAGAAACGTGGTCTGGAAGATAGAGGTGATGTCCATAACGCAAGGAGAAAACTTTGTCTCGAACGGATAAACAGAGGTATGGATATTAACTACGCATAGTGCATTCAGGGAACAATAGCTTCTTGTTTTAACATCAGGATTATGTTAATAAATCGAAGACACTTGCTTTGTATATTGATCCTATATCTTTTCTGGCCGTGTACCTATGTACCTATATAAAATACATATGTTTGGGTTTTCGTTTTTTTCAGTAGAGTGCATTCAACCTACGCCACTTTTCAACAATCATTTCTCATTTCTAAATATCACAGCAGGTTAATTTCATGTTTGTTATTAATTCAATAATGATTAGATGTAATAAAAACAAATTTTATTTTTATGATTTTAATTAATATTTCAATAAACGACGTGCGATGAAGTGATATACGTACAAAGCATTTAAATAATAAAAGCTTAAGTTATTATAACAGAGTGTGCAAAAAGTGTCTTCATTTTCATCGACAGTTTATCACAAAAATGCATAATTCATAAAATCTGTGAATTACGTTTCTTTCAAAAACTGCACAATTGAAGCTTGAAACATATTCTTCCAAATGAAATGCAAAAAATCATATGCTTGGGTTTTTGTTTTCGAGATATGGGAAGGATTATCTCCCATACCCCTTATTTTTTAAATTGCTATTAAAAATTCAAACCAACAAAATGACATGTTTAAAGAACTATTTGAGTATTAAAGTTTGTAAAAATTTAAAAAGGTCAGTTTCGTATATTCCAAAAACCAAATACTTTATTAGAATATTTGATAATTGACTTTTAATATGTTTTTACTCCTTTAAGAACGAATTATGATTTCCGAATTTTGTCTCAACAGTTTTCCTTTTTTGAAATCCTTTTTTCTGACACACAACAATAGTTCATTGCAAGATTTGTTATGAATGGAATCGATCTATTTGATATTTTGAACATTTTACAAACTTATTATGTATACTTATACACATATCATCATCGATATTTGTCGCTATCCTAAGTCTGTTAAACCGGAGAACCGTGTGTGCATCCAGTATCTGCTATCAGCTCTGTGGGATCAGAGGTATACCATAGAATATGCCTATTTTTCTTTATTTTTGCACGAAAGCGATATAACCTATTAAAGGTTATGTCTAAAATGTATGCAGGTATTTTATGGAAGACCCATAGACTCATGTAATTATCTATTCCTGTGTACGAGGCTCCAAAATTAAGCAAAAGATCGTGTAGCATTACCATTTTTTTTTTTTTTTTTGCCAAACTAAACGATAAATTTAGAATATTTTCACGATCTTAAATGATTGAAATAAATAAAACAACACTCAATAATAATTCAAAACAGAAAAATATTTAAATAATGGTATATCGACAGTAGACTTGACAGGGAAGTTTTGTAATTTTGTATACATTTATTATTACAGATCGGTTGTTTTGTCCTGTTGAAAAAGAGTTGCTTCCCTAAATTAAATTTTGCAGAGAAACTTTCGCCCCTGGTTTTATTTCTTGTGTTTTTGAAATAAACGCATCTTCCATCTGAATCACTACGGTAGCTCAGTTGGTAAAGTGCTCGCTTCGTATGTGGGAGGTCAAGGGTTCAAACCTCGACCGACCTAAAATTGTGACCCCTCTTTCGCCAATCACTCGGCATTTAGAAATGAAAGTCAGTGGGTCATTCGGATGAGACTTAAAACCGATGCGGGCGTGGCACGTTAGAGAATCATTCCTGCACATTGCCCTAAGCGCATGACAAAGGTTAAAATTTTGCCACTTCACCTATAGCTGGTGACGCTTCGTTTTGAGTGAAATATTCTTGATTTGGACGTGTAGTTTGAATTAAAATCAAATTAATATACCAGTATTTTAGACTCTCCGCAATACGACTGCATATTAGTTTAGAAGTCATTCACGATTTCACGGTAGTAATGCTGTTATTCTCTTTTAAAAATCGAGGCAATTATCATTGCAATTACATATTGAATCAGTTTTGTTTTAAACTGGAACAGCAAAATATAAGTAAATTCTTGTATAAACATATAAACTGCATCAAATGCTACATTTTCATTCAATGCCTGTTCAAAGCCAGCTGATGTGTTTGTATCCCTAGTTAATAATTTAACCTTGTAAGTGGCTCTGATAAGTACTTAATATTTTGTATTTCTGTTTTATAGAAATACGAGAAGCCATTTCTAACAGAGATTTAGAAATGTTGGAGAGAACAATGAACACTTTGAGTGACACGTCATTAAAGAAAGATTTAGGACGTCTGGTTGATGATGCTGAGGCAGTTAGAACGAGGCTCAGGAAGCTGAAGAGATTGCGTCATGCTGTGTTAGAAATGGACCAGAAAACTATTTCAGAAATACGAAGCTATCCAAAACCCCCAGCCGCTGTCCATGGGGTTATGGTAGCTACGTTCTTGTTGCTTGGCAACAAAGAAATAGAACTAAAGGTAAATAAGCTTGACAACATTTATTACGTTTACGATATTTTTTACTTTAAAGATTGACAGTTATTCTAACATGCACCTTAAAACCGTTGATTCAAAAACAAACTTTAAATTGACTAACGGAACCGAGAACGCAATCCTAGAAAAATGATAAAAAGGTAAACAAGTCAAGACAGAACCTCGAACAGATGTGCTCAAATGTTCCCCGACATAGAACGGGACTAGATGCAAAACTAGTGGTTTGATTGTAGTACCATCTCAGGTTTATCTGAATTTTATTTTATTATTATTATTATTTTGAAATACAAAGAAACATTTGTGATAAAGCTAAATACAGATATTACAAGCTTGAAGTGATCTTTAAACTGACACCTGAAACTCCTCAAAATTTAAACGATTAACCAAATTATTGACTTTTCAAATCTGCTAGATTTAAGGAAAATCTTAGTTAAGGAATGATTTTGAAACTGGAACCAGAGTTTTTATTTTTCCTTTTTTATAAAGAAGAACATACGACATAAGAGTCAAAGGCTTAATCGATAATTTGACTGAAGGTAGTACATGTATTAAGTTTCTAGCATACTCAGTTAAAAAAAATTATACATTTGGTTTGTATGATGAATTAAACAAACATATTTTTGATAAAAACATTCGAATATGTTATATTTCTGAGGTAATAAGTAAGAAGTTTAATCGCAAATGGTACGTCTAAATTGCATTTTTACTTGTACATTCTAGAGACTTTATGTATACGATTACTGTATATTCAAACGTAAGCATGGCGTTCACAACTTTACAAGCGTACACATGTACATGTAGTTCCAAGCTGGCGAATTTCATTTATAAAATGTAATTTCTTTCAACGTTATTCTTGCCTAAAACTGATTAAACTGTTGCAAGTCTTTACAACGATATTTGATTGTATTTATTTAGAAATTATCAATTTTTGCACTTTTTGACCTTTTATAAAAAGTTAAAAGCTTTTTTTACAAAGCTTAACCTAATGGTCATTAAAATTAAAATTTTTAAATAAATGTGAATTAACTTTTAAAGAAAAATTCAAATATTATACGTGTATAAAAATAGCTTTTACCAATTAAATGGTCGAAATAAGAAAAAAATAGAACGTACTGATTCTTTTAATGAGTTCATAGGGCTCATAAGTAGTACTTCTTTTCTATTAAAATCAGCGATATTTAAACGTTTTAAATATCGTTGTTAAAATGTTTTAAATTTTAATCAAGAATATTTAGAAGCCTTTTTTTCTTTTTCGTCCAGAAATGGTCTAAAGTTCAAGGACTCATATCAAAGAGAGGAAAAGAAAGTTTAAAGCGGAGAGTAGCTTCATTTGACAACAGCAAACTACACCCTGCAGCTTTACGAAGAGTAAAAACAATCTTGGCTAGATATGACATAGATACTGTACAGATAGCCAGTGCTGGTGCTGCCACCTTTTATCAGTGGGTAAGGCAATCAAATGATTACATGTGCAGATAGCCAGTGCTGGTGCTGCCACCTTTTATCAGTGGGTAAGGCAATCAAATGATTACATGTGCAGATAGCTAGTGCTGCCACATTATATCTGTGGGAAAGGTAATCAAATGATTACATGTGCAGATAGCTAGTGCTGGTGCTGCCACCTTTTATCAGTTGTTAAAACAATCAAACAATTACATATGCATAATTTTATATGACAAATCACAATATGTTTAGTGTTTTTATAATTACCTCTTTCTGACTACAATTTATTCGGTCTAAACACTACACCTTATTTCCTTTTCCCTGAACAACTGGCGAACCATATATTTTTTTAATTTGCCTTGCAAAAAGTATTTGATTTGTAAATAATTTACAATCAAAGAAGTCTGATTTACCAAAACCCAATATTTCAAAATTTTTACTGAATCTTCATAATTTTTTTTTCAAATACTAACACGATGAATCCTCTGATTGTAGAAGTGATTGACCTTATTTCTTACTCTTACTCTCGTGTTATAGAACATGTATCGTGTATGATTCATTTTCTTTGCTTTGTAATATGTTAATATTCTATTTAAAGTATTTTTTTTTTCAAAATTGATTTATTATAGGCAACAACGATGGTTCAAGATGCTGAATCGGATCTAACGTAGATGTCACTGGCCTGAAAGTTATAGCGGTTACTCCTCACACATGTCTAAAATGTAATAATTAAAAATAAAATACTGACTTATTGGAGAAAATAATGAGCTAAAAATTGCAATGAAGTATTAATCATGTTAAACAATGCAAAAATAATATAAACTAAGTGCAATAATCCTAACTATGTTTTTTAAAATTAAAATTGTTTTATATTGTTGAAAATAAATAATGTTTATATTTAATGATTGTTTGTTTTTGTTCTTGCCCATTGGAAGATAAAACAAGAGGCCCATTGGCCTAAACGCTCACCTGAGTATATGTCCAAAATTGTTTGCAAAGCGCAAAAGACAATATATTAGGTACAGAAACTTTACAAGTTTTCTCAAGTTAAGAACTCCAACAAAACTTAATCAGAAATATATCCACTCACATTTCATTTATAAGTAGCTTATATAATATGTATGAAGTAACTGTAATGCAATGAATAATTTCCAAATCTTTTACAAATTTCAGTATATTTATGCAACTATGTCCTTGACCTTTGAACATATATAACCTTGAACCATTTATGATCGCCATGTCAATACCTACAATATTCTAATATACATGCCTATACAAAAAGTTAACAGTTTTCAAGATAATAAGCAATTTAAGTCTTCTTTTGCAGCTGTGACTTTGACCTTTGAATACATGACCTTGAACCATATATCAAAATGATCATCATATGAATACCTACAATATTTTAATATACATGCCTATACAAAAGGTTAACAGTTTTCAAGATAATTAACAATTTAAGTCTTCTTTTGCAGCTGTGACCTTGACCATTGATCATATGGCCTCGAACCATATATCAAAATGATCATCATATCAATACCTACAATATTTTAATATACATGCCTATACAAAAAGTTAACAGTTTTCAAGATAATTAGCAATTTAAGTCTTCTTTTGCAGCTGTGACCTTGACCTTTGATCATATGACCTTGAACCATATATCATAATGATCGTTGTCACAATACCTACAATATTCTAATATACATACCTATACAAAAAGGTTAACAGTTTTCAAGATAATTAGTGATTTTTGTCTTCTTTTGCAGCTGTGACCCTGGCCTTTGAACATATGACCTTGAACCTTATATGAAAATTATCGTCATATCATTACCTACAATATTCTAATATACATGCCTGTACAAAAATTTGATAGTTTTCAAGATTATTAGCAATTTAAGTCTTCTTTTGCAGCTGTGACCTTGACCTTTGATCATATGACCTTGAACCATATATCATAATGATCATTGTCGTAATACCTACAATATTCTAATATACATGCCTATACAAAAAGTTAATAGTGTTCAAGATAATTAGCAATTTAAGTCTTTTTTGCAACTGTGACCTTGACCTTTCAACATATGACCTTGATCTATATAATAAAAAGATCGTCATGTCAATTCCATACAATATTTTAATATACTTGCCTATACAAAAAGTTAATAGTTTTCAAGATAATTACAATTTAAGTCTTTTTCTGCAACTGTTACCTTGACCTTTCAACATATGACCTTGATCCATATATCGAAATGATCGTCATGTCAATGCTTACAATATTCTAATATACATGCCTATACAAAGAGTTAACAGTTTTCAAGATAATTCACAATTTCAGTACACATATGCAGCTATGACCTTGACCTTTCAACATATGACCTAAAACCATATATCTAAATGATTGTCATATCAATACCTACAATATTCTAATATACATGCCTATACAAAAAGCTTATAGTTTTTAAGCTAATGCACAATTTTAGTATTCATAAGCCAAAAATAACATTTCAGGGGCAACAACTCCTACATGGATTATCATATAGTTACGAAACTTGGTACCTTTTTAAATTTTGTCATGGGGAACATTTTAACAATGTTTTGAATTTATATATCTCTTAAAATTTCAAAGAAAATTGCCTAAAACTGCATAAATCATAAATTTTGTTCATGACTTTGATTTGTGACCTTGACCCTATTTTAAAGGTCATTTCAAGAAAAAGTCAAAACTGAAAACCTCATGTCAATATCTGTTCAAATAGTCAAGTTATAACAATTTAAAGCCATTTTACGAATTTTTTAAAATTAAACGCAAAAATGCGTAACCCTTTTTTCGACCAAATTTCACGAAATGAACAAACTATAGGCTTAAGACCCTAGAGAAGCCAAATATTACATTAGATTTTTTCTCTCATCATCGGTTTAGAGAAGAAGATTTTTAAAGATTTTTGGACCCCTAGGTCACCTTGACCTAGTTTTGGTAGCCATGGCAACGCCATGAACAAATCTGAATTGCACCGGCCCATATATGTCATTGAAATCTGTCCGGCAGTTTTGGAGGAGAAGCCGAAAATAGGTGTTAACGACGCACGCACGCACGCACGCACGCACACACGCACGCACGCACATACACACGCCGCGCCTTGCCATAAGCTCACATGACCTTTCGGTCAGGTGAGCTAATTACAGCTCAGAAGCGTAAGGCAAGTAAATGATATTTTTACACTATAAAAAACTAAACTGGAAAATCTTGCTTTGGTTTGCTTTGGATACATTCAACATACACCGAGGAGGAGAGAATTGACGATATGTTCTCACATGGCATATCCAATTTTAACGGATATTTTTATTGAGTATTTACTACCCTTGAGCAGGTAACACTACTGCTGGAGTAAAACTCGCCAAGGGTATCCATAACTCGGTAGACAAATGTGCTGTTAGAAAATTTACCTTTTTACAAAATTTCAGCCGTCTTCATTTTTGAAATTTTATTTAAAACTAAGGTTTGGTCCCTCGTGCAAAACATTTCTTAGCTGGATTTGGATTCATATAATTTTTGAATTTTAGATTCATTAATTTTTACGAAAGCCTAATAGGCTCATGAATAAAAAAAATTAAAAGGCGTTATAACGCGAAATAAAGGCGTAATAACGCGAATTGAAAGGCGAAATAACGCGAAATAAAGGCGTAATAACGCGAATTGAAAGGCGTAAGAACGCGAAATAAAGGCGTAATAACGCGAATTGAAAGGCGTAATAACGCGAAATAAAGGCGTAATAACGCGAATTAAATGCGTAATAACGCGAATTGAAAGGCGTAATAACGCGAAGTGAAAGGCGTTATAACGCGAAGTGAAAGGCGTTATAATGCGAAGTGAAAGGCGTTATAATGCCTTTTTGTCTATATATAGAGCAGTCACTTCCCTTGAGAATCGTTTCTCTCCAAAGGTTAATATCCCTTTCCAGAAACAGATTGATTTTAGTTTAAATTCTTTTAGACAGCCTAAAGCAAATGAAAGTGAATAAACCTTGATCTATCCATATTAACCAAGATAGACACAAATGTCATTTAATCACTATTAAAAGTTAATCAGGATCTAATTCATAAATAGCCATGTGTACAAAGACACTCTTTATGAAAAATACTTTAAAATCGACAAATGGAACGGTTTCAGAAATAACTATTCATTTCAGCGCAGGATAGGATGATGTACAGTTTTTTAAATTTTCATAGAAATTATACATATAAAAACTAATTACATTACATATAATGTATATGTGCAGGACACACACACACACACACACACACACACACACACAGAGAGAGAGAGAGAGAGAGACTATTAATAATGTATGTAATGGGGCGGAAAATAGACCTTTTAACCCTGGACCTCCACACATCATGGTAAGCAACTTGCGTCATAAAACGAAATAAGGGGTTTTAAGGCGAATTGAAAGGCGAAATAACGGGAAATAAAGGCGTAATAACGCGAAATAAAGGCGTTATAACGCCTTTCAATTCGCGTTATTATGCCTTTCAATTCGCGTTATTACGCCTTTATTTCGCTTTATTACGCCTTTATTTCGCGTTATTACGCCTTTCAATTCGCGTTATAACGCCTTTATTTCGCATTATAACGCCTTTCAATTCGCGTTATTACGCCTTTATTTCGCGTTATTACGCCTTTATTTCGCGTTATTACGCGTTATTACGCCTTTATTTCGCGTTATTACGCCTTTTATTTTTTTTTTATTCATGAGCCTAATAGGCTTTCGTAAATTTTCACATGTTTGGATTATCTTTCTTATTTATCATTTTTTTCGTTCCCAAGTTTCACTAAAGTTAAATGAATTTCCGAAATGTGCACATATGACACATCAAAATTAAACAGGTATTTTTGTTATATACAGTATCTAATATGATGTAAGAAAATCTGCGCTGAGGAAATGATAATTAAACAGTTAGTCAAACTTTTTACCCTTACAACATTTAAGTAATATGTATGGTAAAATTATGATACATATAGAAAACTAAAAGAAGGTAATATATATATATATATATATATATATATATATATATATATATATATATATATATATATCTTCTTTTTTTTTTAAATTTTTTAAATTCTTTTTCTTTGTCAAAAATAATATGGAAATCATCCATGTAAAAAATTTAAAAAATAAAAAAAAATATTTTGTTGTATCGACAAAACTTTAATAATGCTATTCCATATCCAATCGAAGTAGATATAATGCAACAAACTTATTAAGAAACAAGGTGTGAATGTGGTATTATGACAAGAGCAAGACCAATCACGAACATAAAAATGAAAGCGGAGTACACACACACACACACACGCGCGCGCGCGCGCGCGCGTTTTGTTTTGATAACTACTCTGATTGATGGACACCGGACATCAGGGTAACTTAAAAATATATAGTTAAGATTCTGTTTGGATTCGTGTTAGGTTTTTATGCTCAGATTCAAAAATTTTACTGTAAAGTAAAGCGCAATGCAGTTAGATTGGAATAAAATACACCCCACAATCCGGAAAAAAGACCATGCAGTGTAACATCTTTGCTTAAAGGCTTGAAATGGAACACTTTAGAACATCTGAGGAACCTGACAGATATAAGAATGGTGTATAAGATCGTCAACAACTTGATAGCTGTACTATCATCATATCATCAGCCAGCACAGGCTACCTCCATGAGAACAATGAACAGTCACAACTTCAAATTCATACAATGTCACTGCATGCAGATAGAATTCTTTCTTTCCGAAAACTGTCATCATCAGTAATCCTGTCGCCATCATCTGAATAGTTAAAAGAGTCTATCAAGACTACACCCCAGTAGACTCCAACTACAGAATCTGATCAACCAACATACGTACATAGTTTTATACGTTAAATAACAAATTTTATTTCGAGGCTAGGAATAGCGATCTATTTTACAGCACAGTACAGTTTCCTCACCAGTTATGTCTGTGTAACATGGATTTGAATTGTAACAACATTGAAGTTGAAGAATACGGCTTTTGATATAATCTCTCTCTCTCTCTCTCTCTCTCTCTCTCTCTCTCTCTCTCTCTCTCTCTCTCTCTCGTTTAATTGCCTGAGGCTAATTTAATTAACTAAGTTATTTTGTTATCCGCTCAATTCGTGGTTTGAATGAATTGACATTTCTAGATTTATGAAGCGATTACAACATTAAAGGAACCGATAAGTTTTTTTTTTTACATTTTTAATCCATTAATTAGATTCGTGTTTAATTCTGTGTATTAAATGCTAATATAGCGTTAAGTTCTTATACACCAAAATCGACTTCTTTTTCTCGGGTTATTAACAAAGGCTTGGTATGTTATTCTATAAAGCTTCAAAACAATCCCAAAGCAGTGAAACACAATATTGCATTATATACATAATATATTGTTCGAAATGAACGCTAAATTGGCACAAACATCTATGTTGGATATACACACCTCACATCTAAACAACACATGCGCAACAAAACCAAAGGGAAATATTTCCTCTCTATATTTTTATTATATTATGCAATAGATACTAACCTATGAAATTATTATTAAGACCCCAAATCCAAGTTTCAATTTATATTAATTAATTAATTTTTTTAGGAAAATTTACAAAAAAAAGAGAGGGAAATATATACACTATGATTGTGTAATATGTAAAACTTTCCATTCTTTTTTTAAAAAAAATACGCCCACAAACATTACGTTTATGTTGTCCTTAATCTATCACGTGACGTCATAAGCTTTCGACGCACGCTCGGAAACAGCGTCAACCTCCTAGCTCGGTATGTCGCCAGAGGTACGAATGTTGGCCGCTGTTCAGAGTTGCATTGAATGTCATTCGATTTTTTGGAAAATATGTTTAATTCTGTAATCAATAAAAAAATCGTTGGATAATTATTATTATTATCATCCGTTATTTTGTTATTGAATATCTAATTACCCGACCGCGTATGTGACGCAGTGGTAAAGCGTTTGCCTCGAGAGCAAGAAGTCGGAACCCTAGCAGGGTTATACACTGTACATAAGACTTCAATATTTGAGATACGCCCCCCCCCCCCCCGCCCCGCCGCTTGACATTAAGAAGAAAGAGTATCAGCTGGTTCACTCAGTATTTGGATAATGTAACTGGGGATCGGTACCTACTGACTTAGTTAGCTAGTACGTAAAAATCGCTTCGAGTGCGCGCTAGTTTATAATACATACTACCACATCTCGTAAAGACACGAACTTATTCTTAATTAACCGTCAATAAAATCACTCCGCTCGCGAAAAGTTAAGAATTGTTATTGCGAAGTTTGACAATATAATTACCAACAAACCAACATTTCCATTTCATAGCACATAAATTAAAACATTAAAGCATTAAAGCAATAATAAATAAATAAATAAATAAATAAATAATACAAAACACCCTAGAGAAACTATGAAGTAAGGCCGATGTTAGAAAAGTAAAGTTTTGACAATGATCTTCAGTGACAGAGCCGTGAAGAAGCCCGTAATGTTTTAAAGTCTGTACATTTAATAGCCCGGTAAAAGTCAGAATGGTAAATTATATATAATGTATGTATTTAAGTTACTAAGTAAATTACAGATATGTGTCCAGTTTGAAGGGTTTTCAAGAGTTATTAAAGGCGTTGAAGTAGAATTATAGTTTATATATAGTAATCGTTATTAAAGCACGTTCGTGACCTATCTGACCTCATCAATAAAAACGATTCACTTATTAACACGACAATTATTACTTATTTTTCTAATACGTCAATCTGATGGAATTCTTGTGTGTGAAATGAAGAAAAACTTCTCAGTTGTCATTCACCTTCAAATATTGACCGTTTTAAATATGTTAATACTATTAGAGCTTTTATTTAGAAAGTTATGTAATGGTTTAAAATTGTTTTCAATGAATTAAAAGGTTAATAAGAACTCGTTACATCAAGGCTAAAAGGAATGGAAATGATTGATTAATGTTGCAGATATACATGTATATTCAACTGCATTCAAATTATTACTCTCTCTCTCTCTCTCTCTCTCTCTCTCTCTCTCTCTCTCTCTCTCTCTCTCTCTGGGGGGGGGGGGAATCGGTGGCCGAGTGGTCTAAAGCGCGCGCTTACGGATCACAGTACCTCTCACCGCCTGGGTTCGAATCCCACTCGGCACAGATCCTAGTGTGAGAAAGTTTGTCAGTTCGCTTGCCGAAGGTCGGTGGTTTTCTCCGGGCACTCCGGTTTCCTCCACAATCCCAGAACTGACTGCCTCGAAATAAGTGAAAGAATCTTGACTGGGGCGTAAAACACCATTACTCCACTCCACTCCACTCTCTCTCTCTCTCTCTCTCTCTCTCTCTCTCTCTCTCTCTCTCTCTCTCTCTCTCTCTCTCACACTCTCTGTGTTTCGTAAACATAGATTTATGCACAATCTTTCTTGCACAGAAACAGGATATTTAGGTATCATAATTGTCTCTTGTCTTAAAACGAAAATCAAAATATTAATGAACACGAGTTTTCAAATTGCATTTCGACAGTTTTCGATATAACAGACAACCATGAAATGCCCATGCTGTCATTTACAGAATTTTTTAAATATTGCTCTTGGTAAAATTCAAAATTGTTACACACGACAACACTGTCATTTGCAGAATTTGGAATATTGCTTTTGGAAACAATTCAAAAATTCTTACACATGACAACACTGTCATTTGCAGAATTTTAAATATTGCTTTTGGTAAAAATTCTAAATTCCTATACATTACAATACTGTCATTTATAATTTTGAATAATACTTTTGGTAAAAATTTAAAATTGTTTTTTAACAAGACAACAAACGTAAATATGATTTCTATGTTCATTTATATGCAATTTGTAGTTTCAACAAATCGAAATATGTTGCATCGTTTTTCCTGTATTCTTTGTCAGCAATATAAATATATATGCCATGTTATAATGTGTTTTCCGTTTAACGAAAGAAGGTTTTAATCTTTTATATACGTTTATATGATGTGTCTGTTTTAGAGACCATTGCTGGCAAAAAAAAGTAAGGTAGTTTGACAATTGAGCTAATTTGAAGCATATTTTGAATCTGCAGAGGGTTAATTAAACAATTTAATAATTTATTTATTTATTTATGTATTTGTTTATTTTGATTTTAATTAATTATTTATCTATTTTGAATTTATTTATTTATTTATTCATTCATTCATTTATTATTTATTTATTTGTTTGTTTGTTTATTCATTTATTTATTTATTTTTATTCTATTTATTCTATTTTGGTATCTTTTGACTTTTTTACCTGTAACTACAGAGTAATGGACTCCTGGAACTGCCGCCATATTCAAGCTGCATTAAGTTTTCCTATGTATAAATTTAAAACGGCTCATTTTGTCTCAACTATTCCTCTTATGAAAATACTAATAATTGGTTCCATGATGAAACCTTAAGATACGCTGAAATTTCTGGGGAAATCTACTGCTAGTTTGATCTACCAAAAATCTTATTTTAGAACATTTGATCACATGATTCTTTATCGAAAACGAGGCAACGTCAACAAACAGCAAGAAGAATGACTTCTAACGACAAAAGCAGCGATACGATAAATGAACACATAAGTTGATTAAATATATCATTTATGACTGCATGAAAGGATAAATAACATTATAATAGTAACTTCATGTTTCGTCTGAAAGCATCTTGCTTGAGGTGGCTTATCAGTAACGATGACTCACCATGTGTTCAAGAGCAATGCGGACACTTTGTCGTGCGTAGTGAAGCAAAACTGTTGTTTTATTTGCATATTTTCCCCATCTTTTTTAACGAATAGCGGGACCCGATTTTATGTACCAGATGAGCTCTGGTGCTGTTGACAGCCATAGCTGCCAAGGGTTACAAAAGATAACTTTTTAGGTACAAGCCATACCTATTTTGACTCCTTATAAGCTCAATTTGATTTGTAATGTTTTTTAACCACAAATCTGGACATTATTGTCATTATTTCCAAGTGTCCGTTATAATAATTAGTTATATAATCTATGTTGGAATTATTTACCATCGACGTTTAAGTCACCAGTTCTTACTTTATCATATTAACACGACAACATGTATGTTTTCTAGCTGCATATTACTTCAATATATACGACATACTAACATATACTATAATGATTTGTTTCAAAGCAGAATAATTTCGTCTCTATTGCTTTGGAACGGACAGTGTGATAATTATAATGCGCGGTTTATTGATGTTCTTCATAACTATACACGACGTGATAATGAATTTTAAAGCTTTTCTCATCAACAAGTACCAAACACTTCATGTGAGTTTTAAAAGCACTTAACATTAGAAGTACATGTATCAAACACAAAATGTATTTTCACACAGTGTAAGGTCAAAGTTCATTCAAAATAAGACTTGTAAATTTTAAACCTCTACGTATGGTTATGATATTGTTAGGGTAACCCGCATCCGCCAATAGAAGCCGAAAAGGCTTGATAAAAATTGTATTTAGATATTTTACTGCGATACCCGTGACCCTATTGGTCAAAAGGTATTAAGCGCCGAATTGAGGACTGTTCGACGCTTAATCCTACGTTCTTGAGATTTATTTAAAAATAAGACTTGTAAATTTTAAACCTCTACGTATGGTTATGATATTGTTAGGGTAACCCGCATCCGCCAATAGAAGCCGAAAAGGCTTGATAAAAATTGTATTTAGATATTTTACTGCGATACCCGTGACCCTATTGGTCAAAAGGTATTAAGCGCCGAATTGAGGACTGTTCGACGCTTAATCCTACGTTCTTGAGATTTATTTAAAAATAAGACTTGTAAATTTTAAACCTCTACGTATGGCTATGATATTGTTAGGGTAACCCGCATCCGCCAATAGAAGCCGAAAACGCTTAATAAAAATTGTATTCAGATATTTCACTGCGATAGCCGTGACCCCATTGGTCAAAAGGTATGAAGAGCCAATAAAGGACTGTTCGACGCTTAATCCTACGTTCGAATCCAACTAGCATATCTTTTTCGAGTTTGTAAGTGTCCTTGCAAACGTCGGTGTTTTTCTGTTTTTCTGCACCATATCTGAACTCACATCCTCGAAATATTAAAAGAAATAATCTTAACTGGACGTAAAATTTCATTATTCAATTTTAATCTAAAGTAGAAATTTCTTTCAAAGAGAAATATATTCCAACTCCAAACTTGCCACCAATGCCTCAGAAATTTATTAATAAACATGGGAAATATTATTTTAATGTTTCCAAATATAGCAACTCTCTTGCTTCGTATGTGTTTTGAAGCAGGAAGTTATGACCTTGTGTTATCTATCATTGCCAATAAAGTAAGGGACGAATTCAATGTTTTCAATACTGCTTTAATTACAAATGTATCTAACCAAATAATACACTGTACAGTATTCAAAATTTACGCCCAAATTTAAAAAAAACGTTTATTTGTTAATTGGAATGTTTTTCACGCCCAAATCTAGATATTTGTCTTAAATAAGTACGATCAATCTGAGATGATGAGAAAATCATAGAGCTAAAAGAAAAACCTTCAATTGCAGGCGAATTTTGACATTTTCCCATCCATGCCATAAATGTCAATCTAAGCGATCGAAAACATTGGGATCCTAAAGCCCGCAGCTTTCGACCACTTCTCACGGAACTGGATCGAGTGTTATCTGCACGTGTACGCCATGATATAAAACGTCTTGAAATACATCGGTATCTTGTATTTCATAATTTGAATAAGTTGAAATTCATGAATAAATCTAAGTTTAATATTTTAAATCTGATAAACATACGGGTTCAAAGAAACAAGTTTAACCGTTTAACTTTTAATGGATCAAGTTTATAAAAGATAAAAAATTAATAAGATTATATCTGTAACATTGCTTTTTTCCTACCTTTTGATAAGTGCAAAGTAAAACAACAGCCCCTTGTAATATATAAATAATCTCTTACCTGTGTAACTCATGATTTGTTTTATACGCATATATCTTTATATTAAATAGGTCAGGCTTTTTTATTTTAAAATAAAATAATACTAGTAAATGTTTCAAGTAAAAAAAAATTTAAAAAAAAAAATAAAAATCAGAAATGGTGCGTTGTTGTTTGTAGTCAAAATAAATAATAAAACACAACAAAACCTAGTATGCAGACATGTGAAATTTCTGATACATGCATTAGATAAAATCATCTCAAAAACATAAAGTTCAATTTTATAATAAAGATGTAATATGTATCTTGAACGTTACTGAACTGAGGCATTGTTTGTCTGATAGCTATCATATAATGGCTTCCTTTGTTTTATTTCAAAATTTTATATTTAAATATATTCAAAAAACTCTTTTTTAATTCGATCTTATTTATTCGCGGGTGTTTGTTTAATCCAGATCAAATTTTTTTAATCGGTTTTATTGTTTTGTGTGATAATCTCGGACTAATCCATGTAACAGGTCTTTAATATTTGACAGAAACTGTTTTAAAACAGACATCAAATTAAAAGTGTTGAATTTTAAACAAAACTAAAGTCGTCCATTAGTTATAAAAACTGTTGAACGTAATGTTCTCAATATTCATCCAAAGATACTTATTATTACAATATATTCATTTAAATGTGTATTATACTATACAACAGAATTAAACCAAAAATTCGGAGTTTACATTTGGGATTTTATTCCAGAAGAAAAGTGGATGCTTTTATTTCAATATCGGGAATATAAAATAAAGGTATGTTTATATATATTATATACGTGTCAATATTTTCTTAATGTCTTTTTAAAGATCAAACATTTAAATGAAATTCTTCTCAAGCAATTTGTATTAATTGATGGGTATTTATAACAGTTTATATTTTAATGTCTTCTTTGCACGAAAGTATGCTTTAAATAATTAAAATATTTAAAAATTTCTACTAAATTGTCCCAAGTTAATCAGAGAATAACATGAACTTGGGCAGTAATAAGAGTACTGGATAACCTTAAGTCAAGTGGCAGTTCGTCACCTGCAACTCACTCTCTGAGATGATGACCGTGATGGATGAGTGCTGCTTGTCGTCTAGTTTCAAATTCTAATCTGACAAAGTCTTTTATGGGATTTTTTCAGGCACTTCGGTTTCCTCAATTGTTTCAAAACTGACAACATCTCGATATAAGTTAGGGAATCTGACTTGGGTGTTATTTGTATTGAAAATTTTGTATTTTGGCATTTTATAAGCATTTGATTCATCAGAAGTTAAACTTGATCAATTACCATTTCTGGTCAACACTTTATTAGTACAAACGGGGGTAATTATCATCTGATTATCAGGTCAAGGAAAAAACAGTAGCCAAACATATATATTTTGTCTTCTTGATCGAAAGAACTCGTGCTACTTGAAATCTTCAACAATTACCTTTCCTCTAATCACAATGAGATCAGAAACTCTGAACACAAACTTGTGCTAGGTGAAATTTTCAAATACTATCCTCTCTAATGCAACTTGGATCAGAAACTCTAACACAAACTTACGTAAGCTGGAAACTGACCAATAACCACTCCTCTGTCAAAATATGTTAAATGTTTCTGCAAGACTGGTTCGCAGAAAGATTTTTTTAAAATGATCATTCGGGTCGATCTGGCGTTTCTTTGCGTTTTAGAAAAAAGTAAGAATAAGTTAACTTGAGGATAACAAAGCTCTTATTCACGATTGTAAGTTCTAGCAACTAAATCATCCACTCTACAGTTTAGTGTTTACCCATTTTTAAATTTCGAAATTTTATATTTTTATATGGGAAACCAGATTTCCTGATTCTGATGAACCGAAAGGCTGTCATAGAAACTGGGTTTTACGATCAAAGGTATAAAGTCTGTAAAAAAGTTATTAAAGTTCATAGTGGGAAATATGTCTAATTTTTTCGAGAGGGACGATACATATATGAAAATATGAAAATGAAAATAAATGAAAATTTTCTTCAGAAATCGTCTCTAATTGGGAGCATGTTGAAAGTTTTAATTAATTGAAAATCGACAAACGAAAAAAATTAAATAAGACATATGTTTTAACAGAGCAAAGCTTTTCAGTGACAGCTTTAGCAAGGAGGTTGATTATCCTTGATTATCTTTCCTGTTTATACATTGTTGTGCATTTTTCTGTCCTCTGAAAGATGTAAAGATGTTTCTTTTCAATGCAGCACAGAATGCACAAGAATGCATGATATTGACTTTACACTTACCTCTGCTTCTAGTTTAGACATTGGTGCAAAACTAAAAGCCACTGGTCCGTGAATGTTTTAGTTTCTGGAACACATTAGAACATTGGAACACATAAAATAAAAGTTAGAAGCAACAATAGAAGCCATAGTTTAATTGGTAAATTTCTTACTGTTTAAACAGACGTAAAGAGACCAAGGCCCCGGGTCTGCACTAACAAATCTGTGATGAGTTTCTACTGCATTCCGGCTTTATAAATCTGAATTACAATGTATTTCAAACTTCAAAACTAATTTTATAAATCTAATAGGTATTGAAAACGATTGAAAAGATTTTTCATTACACGTTTTTAAAATGCAGAGTAAAAAAAATTGAACTCTAAATCTCCGTTTGACAAATCGAATTTTATATTTATTTATTTATTTATTTATTTATTTATTTATTTATTTATTTATTTATTTAATATTATTATTATCTATAGAAAAATAATAAATCCATCTTCACAAACGTCTTAATGTACGGTTATTAAACTTTGTTATTAAAATCAGTTCACGTTTGACAAAATTATTTTGAATATGCTCTTTATACGCCGTCAATATACGCCGTTTAATAAAACGCATTTTTAATCAACTTTCACAGGCGTTGACGGTATAGTTAACACTGTGAACAACTATGAAATGTTACTTGGATAATTTTGTTCTATGTTATATTTTGCTCACTTAGTTTCTGAGTTGGATCTTTTCTTAGACTTAGAAGCCCTTATCATAAACACGGGCAATTCTCTTTCTTACATGTAACACGTAAAACACACGTGTTTTATATCATCATAACTTGCGTTACATAGACATATTTTTGATATCGTGGTAATATAATTGATAACGGACACCCGTTATCAAAAAGCAGATAAGATATACGATAGACCATTAATTTTTATTTAAGTATAATGTTGAAAATTACGTGTCGTGCATTTTTATATGTAACACTGTTGTTCTGATTTTACAATATCTTTCTTACGTATTACCATAAAATCAAACTTCTCTCGGTATTAATAGATAAAGAGAAAATGAATAGATGAATAAATATTTATTTAAAATTTATTTATTTATTAATTTGCTTTAATGCACCAAAGT
>CM056600.1:44003072-44155572 GCA_029721355.1 Tegillarca granosa
TCGTACTGTGTCGTGTTCGTAATTGCATATGATGTTGCCAAATTTGTAATTTTCAGTCACAAATTTATTTCTTTTTTATCAGGTAATGACATTTCAAATACGTCATTAGCAACCAATATTTGTGGAAGTGGTCAGTCTCCGGTATACCGATCGTCACAGCGGTATGTTAAAGTGACATTTACGACAGATGCGAGCAATCAAGGGATTGGATTTGAAATAGAATATTTCAAAGCGTCTGATTTATGTAAGTTCATTATCAATTTTGTTAGAAAGACTGCAAGACTTAAATAATAAGAATCAAAATCAGTTCAACGAAGTACATGCCATATTGTAAACGCGAACAGGTTTATTTTAGTTACATAGTATATGTAACACTTTGAACTTGAAGCAATGAACACCATGAGCATCGTCGTCTTGCAAAATATTGTGTATATATATGTTACACTTGTCTTTCAGCTGGTACCGTTTGTACATCATCATAGACACTGTCAGCTACAACTGTAAAACTTTCTCACACTATGTTCTAGGATTCGAACCTGTGATTCATAAGTGCGTGTCTTAGACCACTCGGCCACTGAGGACCCAGTGAAAGAAAGCCAAATGTTTATGTCACTGTTTTCATAAAAGGTCTAAGAATTGATTTCTTCAACAAAGAACTTTTGTTTTTATGGATTTTAACAGCTGTACAGTATTTTTGTCTAACAAGATATTGTATACAGATACCAGTACATCAACATTTTATGTATTTACACTCTAACAAACATACAGTTTTATCAATTGTTTTTCAATACATTGTATATATTAATTTTGAATATATATTTTATATGTTTTATAGCTGGCACAGGCTGTACGTCAGCACAGACACTCACAGCTACAACAACCGTACAATATTTATCGTCTCCGAGTTTTCCATCAAACTATGACTTGTACGTATTTAAACCCAACAGAAACAGCTATCAAATAATATCATTAAAACAAAGTATTTAATATATATATATATATATATATATATATATATATATATATATATATATATCCAAAACCTTATTTAAAAATAAAGTCTTACACATGGTAGGAAATATTGTAAATCACAAAATAACTAGGGTGACATTTTGCTAACGTTTTCATCCTTCAAGGGACTTATCAAGCTTATCATAACAACAAACTGTGGTTATGACGTCATAGTATCGATTGTGACGTCATACATTTGTTTCTCAGAAAAGAGTTCCTAATATGGGAGATAATTAACGTTCATTGAGTTTAGCATTTAATTAGTTTAGAAAAGTACATTTCTTTTTCTAATCTGAAGTTCTGTTTTTCCTCTTGGCATTTATAAAACGGCATAATTTTGAAATTTCCTTGACCACAAGAGTCCAAATGTTCACTTAATGGTATTTGTCTTGTTGCTGGTTGTCTAATCCGTTGCTTGTGAATTCGTGTTCTTTTTTCGCAACGTGTTACCCGTTTGTCCAATGTAATTCTCACCACAGCCTGCACATGAGATACAGTAAATTAAATTTCTGGAGTTACAACTCATATTGGATTTAATGGTAAACGTCATACCATTTTTAACATGGAGTTGTTTTTCAGTATTAAAAAAAATACAAGTACCACTTCTTGAATCATCAAACTTTTTAACTTTCTTTTCATCGTCTGAAGATTTAAATTTTGCACATGTTCTTTCGAGCAACCATCTACTTTAACACTATTCTAAACTTAACCAAAATTGGTCTTTTAATTGTGGTGTTCTAATCAGTCATGTGTTTGTTTTGAGAAGGCTACGTAAAAAGGTTTAAAATCTACAATACCGTTTCAAATCAAACTTAGTTAGACTTAATTATGTCTGCAAATTTTGTAATGATCACAACTAAACAAAATGTTTCTAACATATGCCAAACATTGATTTCACCTTTATAGCTATGAATTTTGTTTTCAAGGATCAATGTTATATTGTTAATAGTGCATAATTCGTTTTACTTTTCCAGGAGTGCAAATTGTCAGTGGAATATCAAGTCTAGCAGTGATACATTACATATGGACATTATATTTAGTGATATAGAATTATCAACAAGTTGTTCATTTGACGGATTAACCATTTATGACGGTAAGTAGGCTCTTTGTTTTAAGAATCCGTATGTGCATCACCAGAAATTTCGCAAAACCTGCAAGTTAGTGACGATACTATATAAAGGTCAACTGCATATTTAAAAACCGCTTCTATACCTCTTGCTTCACAATTCAATTAAAAGTATTTCTCCTGAGAACTGACTTTATTTTTACATAAACCCATTTTTCTTCGCCATTCAAAAGCAATTGAATACAATATTGACCATTACTAACGTAACGTCGGATATAGTTCTTTTACGTCACGTTTACTTGATTAGAAAGAATTCTAAGCTTAGTCGAAATTGCTATCAATTAAATCCGTGTTTGTCAGAATCTGTGAAAATTTTATTTGTTGAAAGGGAAATTACGTTCGTTTCATTTCTTAATGATTCTAATACTTGTATCCACTGGGAAAACTCAGTTGGTAGAGTGCTCGCTTCGCATGTGGAAAATTGGGGTTTGAACCACGACTGGGTATGACCAAGACTTGAAAATAGGATTGTTCTTCGCCAAGCATCGAAATAAAAGTCACTGTATCCTTGAAAGGGACCTTAAAACCCGATGTCCTTTGTCATTTTAGTCGTGGCAAGTTAAAGAACCGTCCGTGTGCGTACATTGCCCTAGGTGCAGTGCAAAGATAAAAATTTCTGCCGCTTCACCTTCAGTTGGTTATGTCTCGATATAAGTGAAATACTCTTGACTGGGACATAAAATACTATTTTAATCAATCTAACGCTTATAAACCACTCTTACTCAAGTGTCGAATTGTTTTTGTCCTTCTGCTTGTAATGAATATTATTGACGTTGTTACTCAACTTGTTCATAAAAGTAAAAATTCCATAATGATATTTGATTAACATGTTTTTAAAACTTATTTATAAGCTTTGAATCTTATTTCCATAAGTGTTTTTGAAAAATAATCGGAATGAACATTTTGCATATGCGAATTTCACAGTATGCACAACGTTCATTCTTAATGAAAAAAGAATTTATTACTAAAAAACTACATTGACATATTTACGAATACTAAATTTAAGGCGGACCTGAGAAATGTTTGATGGACCAGAACCGCATGCTAAAAAACAAAAACAAGTTAGTTTTGGTTGGAAGTATTCATCACGTCAGTACTATGAAATAACATAACTATAAAAAGTTTTACAATTGAGTTGTCTTATTTATTTTTAATGTGTGAACTGATTGTCGAATTTGTCAATTACAGCTGCAAATTGTTTTCTTTTTATTTAAAAAAGAAGAAAACAAGGTATATAGCACAACTGATAATGAAAAATTTGTTTCTGGAATAGCACAATAATAGAGTTACATTTAAGTTTTTATTATTTGTTAAATTTATTTTTCTATTGTATATAATTTTTATAATGCATTTAAAAATATTTTAACAAAATAACCATTAATGACGAATCCACACACAAAAAAAACTTGGGACATTTAACCGGACTTTGAACTAATACTTTTGGTTTATGTCCAGTGTTGTGGTTAAAGTACCACTGGACAACCTTTTCCATATCTACTAACACATTCCAATTTTTTGTTATTTAATATATAATTTAATTTCTAAATTCGGTGATATCATACTGCAATACAAAATTATTGTAAACTGCCGCGATCTATTGTTTTTCACGTTATACTCCAATAAACTACGCAACCATAGCGACGCTAAACGTAAAGGTCGTGGTTTATATCTTGTTTCATTTCATTTGCTAATTTTTTTGTTAGTGACAGTTCCAACGCGAAGGAAATTTTATTTCAATTATAAAAAACGAGTGATGAAGTGTGCACACCGTTTCCAAGCTTATAACTCTATAAACTTGTTAAAAACACAAGTTATTTATTAATTAAATGAAGATTTTATTTTTCTGCTTTATTTCCAGGTGATTATGTTTGTTCTGGTACGCTATTGGCTACAATATGCTCACAATATCCAAACGGAGTGACATCGTCATATACAAGTAACCAAACAAGCTTTCTGTTAAAGTTTAAGTCTGATGGATCATTGAGTTACACTGGCTTCATACTAAAATACTATACAAGGGAGACAGCTAATGAAGTATCATCATCTGTAACAATAACTTACAGCGATGGTATGACTTATTTATTTATATATTTATTTATTAATTCCTTTATTAAACAGAGGTGTTTAGGAATGCTTTAAGGCATATAATATTTTAGTTTTATTTTTAATGCTGTCATTTTGCAAGGGTTGAGACTGGTATGTCACTCAATGCACAAATATGACAACTTTATTTCACAATTTTGTATGTGCGGAATTTTATTTATTTATTTATTTATTATTTATTATTTATTTATTATTATTTATTTATTCATTATTTTCAATCAAAACCTACTATTACCATAGTAGTAGCTTTTAAATCGCACATGATAAAACAAAATTCTTACTAAAAATTTAAATGGGTGAGTGGAATGATTATTTTTTTCTAACGAAATTTCTCAGGTCTGTAATGGCAGATGTAAATTAAGTACCCACAAAAAACACATATTTTGGAAGATCAAAGAAAACAAGGGTGTGAAATGTCAAGGAAATGTAACAATGCATCGTACTTAAACATCTTCCAAAAGTTAAACAAACAATCAAAAAAAAAAAAAAAAAAAAAAAAAAAAAAAAAAAAAAAAAAATTCAGTGGCATTACCTTTTATGTAAGTTATGTTTCATATAAGACATTAAAAGTGGCTATGATGGCTATGATTCAAAAAATGATATATTGTCGTTAATTTTACCTAGTTTCCGTCAAAAGTTTAATCCTTAATGCCTGTCCAAATATAAGATTTAGATTACGATTGTCTTAACGTTGACTGCTAATGTGATTAATGTAAGGTTAAAATAAAACACTATTTAAAAGCCTGCCGTGTTAAGGTGATTTAAAGGTCAACTGTGTAGTAAAGCATATACATAACAGTTTTTATTGCTTAAGTAGAAACAATACGGCCACAGACTATTTGGCATTTGTCTTATTAAAATCATTGGAAAGGATTTTAACTTAAAATAAACTGTTTTGCAATGCATGTGTTTGATAGGTTTTCGGATGTTTTTTTTTTTTCTTATTAAGATCTTTTAGCCAGAAATACAGACATATAACTTGAATCATTGGGTTATTTACAAATATTTATTTATTTGTATTTTGTAGCTAGGACAATTTGCACATTATTGTCATTCACAGACATTTATTTTATTCTCAATATTTAGAGTCCCTTTTCTTGGAGATCTGTATGTCTTGTCGGGTTTTGTGATTTTGAGCACAATATTAAAAGTATTTCCATCCATCTGACTTCAGGGAACAAGTGACGGCTTCGTTTATGTTGGCATCATTTATTGCATCGTTCATTGCCATAACAACCTTTAACCAAATAAATTGATACATGTAATTCTATAATTCTATTTCTGTATTTAGTCACTGATCAGTATTGCCAGTTGATACATATTGTATGAGACTATTTTTCTGTTTGGTTGGTAAAACTGCATTCATTCATACATACATACATACATACATACATACATACATATATATATATATATATATATATATATATATATATATATATATATATATATATATATATATATATATATATGAACTATGTTTTTCGGGCACCGTCTCATTTCCCTTGAACTAAAATAATTTATCTTTGAAATTCTATATTTCAAGATGCCATCAGAGCTGGTGTTTGTGTGTTAATTTTTATCGACCTCTTCTTTGGGTTTTAAATATTTTTGAAGGCAAATCTTTAACCTATTGATTGAAGTTAGTAACTTTAAACGGTTCCACTAGCATTTATAGTATGCAGCGAAATAAGGCGCGGTGACGCTTCGGACACTCGTGTTATCGGAAAGTCCTGGGTTCTTGATAAACGAATTGTTCCTACACACAGCCGTCGGCTTAGGTGTGTTAGTCCCGGAGAAAATTTTGACTATTCATACACAAACCTACAGCTATATGTCTAAATCAAAATCTCAAAGGCAAATAAAAATAAAAACAAATGGCAAATAAATGTTTAAAACGTGAAATACATGGGGAATTTTATCACTATTCGTCCAAATAGCCAAACCAATCACCTGTGAAATCGGGATTGAAAATGAAAGGAACATGGAACTTTGGGAACATCAAATATATCAAATATAATTTTTGAATATGTATTAAATACTTTAAATTAAAATTATTTTAAGTTTTTTGTTTACATACCAGCAAATATGCATAAATATTTTATTAAGAATTATTTTTTGTTATTTTTAGTTGATAAAATTGCAACTTGTTTATGCTTTATAAAAGAATTATCTTTTTTTTCAGATAAGTTTCAGATCGGTCTAGCAATTGGGTTTAGCTGTGGAGCAAGCGGTGCTTTTTTGATTGTTGTAGTAGTTGTTTTAATAAAACAAAAATGTCGCACAACAAAACGTAGACGGAATTCACATATAACGCAAGTTACACCTGCGCAGACCCCAACATTGACAGACTCGAGCAGTGATCAGTCAGATGAACTCAGCAAGCGCCATCATCCATACGCTTGAAACATACAGAAAGTTTGGTTAGTGGATGCTTTACCGGTTTTGAATTGAATGTATTTGAACCAAAAATTCATTTTAAGTTGAACTTTCCTAACAGAAAAGTTCCAAACGTTGAATGAGCACAACGACATTGCCGGCCACCTTTTTCTAAATACAACAAAACCATTGCGTTGTGTATTAAAAGTTTAAGGCTTACTGGGTTTCAATGGACAAATAAAAATCTAAAACAGAACGTACACAAGCATGTTTTGTGAATGCTACTTACTTTCGTATATGCTCGTTATCGATATGAGTAAAGTGTGTTAAGAACAAAACCTTAGAAGAAAGGTTTTTTTTTTCGATTTTGTTATCTAATTAACTATCATAATCATATCATTAGTCTCATTATGTTGCACATGGTCATCCAATTTTAAAACGTTGTTCATTTTTTCATAAATGATGTAGGAGTTTTTAGTATGTAACTGTTTTAAGTTTGATTCTGGTATTTCCGGACAAAGAAGTGTCTGACTAGAAACGTGTCAAATGACGTCACTAATTTTGTGTCTTGACGCGTAACATACAACATTATACAATTATTGACTTTTGATGAGGTTAATACAAGGATTTATGACCCCAAAAGAAATGTTATATTTACCGAGGCCGTAGGCCGAGGTGAATATAACATTCTTTTGGGGTCATAAATCCTTGTATTAACCGAAATTTAAAGTCAATAATTGTTTTATTTTATGACTGACAGACAAGCGTCTTTCAAAACAATTCGTAACAGCTTCTGTTTTTATCCGCCATGATTTTCAGAAGATGCAATGAGATCCGATGCTTTTAAAGTAGATCAATTATGATTGGCTTATCAAAAACTTAGGACGACTTTGATTGGTTCTATTCTTGGACAATGGGAAATCACCGTCGTCTATTTTTAGGACCTTGTGGGGCAATTTGGAACATGATATTACCCTCACGTGCAGAATTGCGCGGTGAACATAACGATCTGTCCACTGCAGCTTAACATGTTTTCAACCAATCAAAACTTAGTAAAATCAGTAGTCATATAATAATATCTGTTGTTTGACGTCATTTTAAGAAGAATAACAAGGATACACATACATATAGATCATTCTGCTTTTTATATCATCTGTTTTCTTATCCTTGATCACAGACTTGAGAAGTGCGTTTAGTGATTAGTTGTTAGAAAACACACTGGGTTACTTCCCTTTTTTATGATAATCTCCCTTTTTTATGAATCTTACCAAGCATTACAGTCTTCAAGTTTTATTTATATACCAAAAAACAATGCATTACTTAGGAGTTTAAATTTTTAAAAAAATACACTATTTTCATGGGTGATTTATTGATATGAATACATATTAATCCTTTTTTAACAATAAAGACTATGACTAAAATTCCAAATTAAGAATATTTAAACCAGTTGCATTAGCAAGGTAGAGATGAAAGCGGCTTACACATTCTTTAAATAAACTGCAAATTTAATTTTTTATTTTATCTTATTATCTTTTCAATTTATTTATTATTACTTTATTTTTTTTGCTAATTACGTGCAAGACGTGTCTAATATATTAAACACACACACACACACACACACACACACACACACACACACACATATATATATAATCTACTTTTCTTAACTTCCGGGATGTTTGCAATAGTGTTGATGTAAAGATGATGCATTTCTCATATTTAACATATATCTTGTTATATATATATTTCGTCAATAAAGTTTGCCTGTCATTATCATTTGAATATATTGATTTAGTTTTATTTTTTCTATTTTTTAGAGCTAAAGTTTTACAGTTATTTTGTTAATGCCACATGTACAATATTTCTATGACCAACACATTTTTAAACAAAAATAAAATTCATAACGTTGTTGCTTGTATTAGAGGCCAAAAACTAGACATCCATTGTTTACGTGTTTACAAGTAGCCAAGACACAACATTGAGCTGTCAATTTATAGGTCATAAGGGTATGACTCTGACCTTTTGCTATTCCTCTGTGTTGAAAACAGTTGTGCTACACAAATAAGAAATTGGAGTGTTTGACATTTCAAGAAAACGTCAATAAATGCAAACAACAGCACAATACCTTTTCGGGTATGCAAGATTCCACAATTTAAAGATATTATTTTTAAAAAAAACTTCATACAAAATGGTAATAGCTGTGTTTTTTTTCTACAAAACAAACAGTACGCCTATTAAATCTAAGTATATAAACTCATAGTGCTGAATACAAATTTCGAAGATTTTGAAGCCATGATATCCAAGCGACTTCTTTTTGATTGCTATTATTACACAAAAAAGATATATTTCCAAGTTTATTTAAAAGAATGCTTGTTATTTTAAGAAGTCGAAAATACGGACTTGAAACGCACACAAGCAAGTTCACCCACATAATAGCAACATGAACACGTATTTATACAATCAGTTTTATGGCCTTTAGGTTTTTTGTTCTTAAAAACCTTTCGTTCGCTTCTTGCACAAACACTTATCAAAATATTTATAACATAAACCGTATAACAGGGCTATGCTTTTTTCAGTATTGCAAGTGTAATGATACGATGCATGAATTGATTTAAACGATTCATGATCAGTAATACTACTTCAAGTAGATAATGTTTTCTCCGCAAAATAAAAATTATTTTAAATAGGTTCTTATCTTTCAAGGTTTCATTTTAACATGTGAATAAAGTGTACACTTTACTGGAGAAAAGGAGTATGTTTTAATATTGTTACAAGTATTTTTTAAGGTTTGTTTTAACCTGTTTCGAAATGTGTATCTAGTAGGGCGCTAAAACCTAAAAACTTAATAACACCTCACCTAATTCATACTAAAGCAAGGAACTAGGTGTCCCTAACATTGACGGTTAAGCAGTATTGTAATCGTGAAATAAACATGATTATATATGTACAAAGTTTTTTGCAATAATAAATTGTTACCAGACAAAACCGTTTTCAAAAAGAAGTAATTGGCAGTTACTAGTTGTGTAGGATGAAGTGAAATGAAGTAAATATATAACAAATGCCTGCTCAATTTTGATGTGCCATATATGCACATTTCGGAAAATCATTCCTCATCAGTGACACTAGGGACCGAAAAGTTTAATAGAAAAAAAAAGATAAATAGTTGAAAAATAATAAATCTAAAGTTCCAAAATTATACGAATCCAAATCCAGCTAAGGAATGCTTTGCATGAGGGAACAGACCTTAGTTTTTAATAAATTTAAAAAATTTAGACAGCTGAAAATTTTGCTAAACGGTATGTTTTCTGACAGCACAAAGTACTGCCTACTGAGTTATGGATACCCTCGGGGAGTTTTACTCAACCAGCAGCGGTACCCGTTCAGGGGTAGTAATTATATAACAAAGATATATTCATGTCTAAATTAAAGTTACTGGTCACAAGTTATATAGGACCAAGTGAAATGTACAACCATATTTACAACGCATTAATAATAGGTGCCTTTAGTATAGAAATCTGAAATTAATTCCTCTTCTGTTGTGCCCCCCTCCCACACACAGATAAAGATATATAGATATATATATATATATATATATATATATATATATATATATATATATATATATATATATATATATATATAAAAGCTACTAATATTGGCAGGTTACACGGCCTCATGTACTCTGTCAAAAACCTTTATAACGTATTTGTTACCCTTCCAACATCTTGACTAAGTGAAAAAAATAAGATAAAGCAATCAGTTTAGGATTATTCGATTGATACATTAATGTATCTTATGTATTTACTTACAATTAATGTAAGTTCGGATCCTGATATTTTTTCACATAATTACTCCATGAAATTATTTATGCCGATCGATTTTTTTTGTTCGCATTGGTTGGCACTAGTTTGGCTCTTTTAATTACAATTTAGTTTTCTTAGTGACTTGCAAACCTTGTCGTCACCATGTTTGTTTCAAGTAATCATACAATATAAGAGTTTTTTTGTAAGGTGACAAATATATACATATATATAGTAAAGTATAAAGTATGTAGTATACAGTATAATCTGCTTTAGAGTCCACCTCTCATGACAAAAACTCCACCTGTCTATTACAGCCGGTCTGAAGTATTCCTAATGTATTTTACTATATAATGATCCTATATTTTGTCCACCTGTCTAATGTGAATGAAGTCTAAAGTTTAAGTCCCAAATGACCTTTGAACCTTTTAAAAAGTCATTCTTTAAATTTCATAATTTCTAAACAATTGTGCAATAATAATCAGCCAATTTTCTTTTAAATTAAAACAGTATGTAGATTGGCAATAAATATTTGGATATAATTTTATCTTTCCACAAACAATTGAATACATTTTTTACAATCTAATATTGTTAACAGTATAGTTTTGATAATGAGAAAAACTTTCAACAAAAACAAACAAAGCCATCTTTATCATGTCAGCAACTGAAGCAACCGAATATAAAATGTAAAATAACTCTATTTTCTCTATTCTTTTATATACATCTGTTTTATTTTTAACACTCTTGCTGCTTAAGACAACAAAGACACAATTAGTCATGTATATACAATTTAAATATTCATTTCAAAATAATCTGTTTTGGGAAAATAATATAAAAATATAATTTTAAATATATATATATATATATATATATATATATATATATATATTTGGTTAACTACAGTGTTGATCACTGAAAACATACAACATACAAAACTATATTGCATACCTCGAAGGTAAATAAAAGCAATTCAATATAAAGTGCAAGGAAGTAGTACAGTATATTTGATTATATATATATACAATTAAAAATAAGATAGATTTCATCACGTATAAGTAAATAAAAATGCCTCAAAAAATAAAATAGTAATATGAAAATAACGGTATCTAAATATATAAAATATAAAAATCTTTTACTCAAAATATAATTAATAACAATCTATATGTGTGTAAAAATACATTAATAAACATTGTCTTCAAAATAATGCACGAAGATACAATATGATAATGATATCATTCATTAGACACCGGAATTGGAATTAAAACACTCGTCAGCAGCCTCTAATAAAAACAAATATAAAAATATCAAATTTAGATATTTATTTATCACTTTGTAGATGATTTTTGTCAATTGCATTGCACTTCATATGCCATATAACATATATAATCATCTTGACGTTAACCCAATGAGAAAAACTAAACGAAGACTCGTCACTTTGACAAACTTTAAGGACAACTGGTGGGTTACAAATAGTTTGTCCGCTCAGGTTGTATACCGGTTATTCTGTATCCTCACCCGGTGATTTTTTAAATAGCTTCTTAGGCAAACTTTACAATAGATCCGGAAGTGAAATGTTTTCAATTTAAATAAAAATCATCACAACAATTCATCATATTTTCCATTTATCATATCTGAAATTATTGATATTCCTGCTAACATTTTTGATGTATCATTATTTATACTTATTTTGGATAACGTTATTTAAAGCAATAACGTTTTCAATATTTCTGTAACTTAAAACACTAAAAGAAATTATGATTCGTATGCTAACATTACATGTTAAAATTTTTTCTATAACAGCAAGAAGTCCATTCATCTGCGTTAACGAGATTATGATGTTCAAATTTTAAAATATATATTTTTCGTCAAAATTCAGGACATTTTTGTCATTGTAGTCATATTATTGTATTATTATAACATTATAGTTATTTTAATTTCTTTTAAAAAATGTAATCACGTACGGCTTTTAAAACTTTTCAAGATGCGGTATTACTTGTTATTATAAATCCTAAAATTTAACAGAAAATATTTATTTTTAAACTCCATACATTGCTTTCGCAACATTAAAAATAGGGAATGTGTTCAATTAAGTTCATGAGGGCGAGCGGTTGTACAGGGCATTTACATGTATAATTAAACAAACTGATGCAATATCGTTGTACCAGTGTAAATGATAAAAGAATTATGTAGGCTAAAAATAGCAAAAGTTATCATTCACTTTCTGAAAATAATCAATAGATACATAGAGTAAGTTTGTTATTAGTATAAATGTATATCGAAAATTACAAAACTGTACATCAACAAAATAATTACAAACAGACAAGAAGATATAAAGTCAACAACGACTGATAACAACTGAATTGTCATATGTAATAAATATATGAAACTTATAGTATGGTAACATTATAATTTTACACCATAATCTACTTAAACAAAGAGTGTGAACTGCAAGCATTGTCAAGTTGGTTTGACATACACACGTTTGCAAATTTATAAGACACGTTTAATAGTTTCTAAACAACGAACATTCTTGTCATCGTCAGAATGTTAATTTTCCATCGTAAAAAAACAATGTGTTTCTTATAGGAGGAGCCTATGGATATATACTTAGCGACCTTTAAAAAGACATGTTTCAAAAACATAAGTTGGAACAAGTTGTTCAATTAATTTTACAGCATTGGAGTGAAAATAAAAAATGTGTTCTGTTCATACGTGTTTTTTAACGTTATGTTAAACGTCCACGTTATAACTGTAATTATGTAAAATCAATACTATAATATATCTTTTTTCAAAACTGTATACTAAGGTTAACATATATTTTTACAAGAAATCTATCCTTTAAATAATTATTTACAATTAAATACAGTGTACTTTCTAAGTAATGTTTCGTTAGGTTCAGCCTTTACATATTTCTACAAAGACAAATTCAAAACTAGTACCGTTAGAAAATTACCAATACAAGTATTAAAAGTATCTATTAATGAACTTATGTGCGAGGACAATGAATATTTACCTTTGATTTTCTTTAACATTTTGTTCGCTTATTTCCATTAAACGATAGGCACTTTAATATTAAGAAAAACCCTTACTGCACATCTACTTTTTGGTTTAACAATCAATAATTAATTACCAAGTTTGATCTACTATTTAGAGAGAACCCATAAATGTCAAGTAAGAAACAATTAAAAACTTAAATCAAAAATTACATTTTAGAATTCTCCCGCCATCACGGATTTCCCTTACAAGATAATAAAAAAATTAATCACTCATCAATATTAAAAGATTTCGGTGACGAATAAATGTAATTCGCCGATAAAAAACAAAATTACACTTGAGAACGTAAATACATGGTCATATACCGACCAGTTTTTTTTCTGTTATACGTTATTGGTTAATATTCATAATAGACTCATCAAATGAGAGTGCTTTATTTAGTAACCTCACTAGTTCCCATAGGAACAACAATCAACAGCACTAGTCAAGGATTGATCGTATGAAGTTCTTTATGATTCTCTTAGAAAAACAATGAAACTGATATAGGGTAAAATAAACAAAAAACTGAGAGTACAAAGTAAGTATCACAGATTAAGTACTGCAGTTATTGAGTATAAGAAAAAACATATCTACATTTGAATATATATATATATTAAAGAGTCAAAAAAAGCAAAAGTTCTCACATTCATAATTTTAACATAAAGAAGTAAAAAAAAAAAAACCATAAGTCTCCCTCTGTTTTGGGTACCTAATGGTTTATTAAAGCTGATGATTGCAAGACTCCAACTAGTGTGGACAATATTATAAATAAGTTGTTTACGAACTGTCGGATATCTAAAATTAAATGTAAAAAATTCTTTAACCGACTTCCATACTTGGTTGGTCTGCAAACTTATGTAACTGCGTGCTATCGAGGTCAAGTTTTTGCAGTATATCCGTTATTGGAGTAACAATTGCAGTATAATGAGTGGTCCAACCTTCCACCATACCAATACATACTAAACTCTTGTCGTTTTCAACAATGAATACGAATGAACCAGAATCCCCAGGTTGTGCAAAAACGTCACCAGAAAGACCACGTACTTCTATCTGAGCTTTCATCGCATACTCTTTTCCTTCTCGATTCAATCTCACTTTTTTGTCAAAGACTTTAACAGAAGCACCATTAAAATGTAACACGCCTCTTGTCAAATATGTGGCAGCGCCGCTCTTTATAAATCTCCTGTCCATGTCCTCCTCTCCAAGTCTTCGCATTCTTCCACTGTTATATCTAAGAGGTTCGTCAAAATTGAATCCTGTAGAATAAACAAAAGGTAAACTTTATAATTACTTAACATTAGAATGATATTTCTTTTCTTGTTGTAAAATCTATCAATTTTAGAAATAGCAAATGTTGTTGCCAAATGTTGGAAGTAAAATCGACCAAACGACAAAATGTCCCATGAACTTCTACTTTGTTTCAAGTATTGTAATGTTAAATTGATTCCTACAAAAATAAATGAATGTTGTCTTTATCAAAACTAAAGCTTGTATGAATGAAACTGAAAACAAGAGGCCCATGGGCATTAACGCTCACCTGAGGAAATGGCCAAAAACTTGCAAAGAACTTTATCACAAAAACTTTACAAAATTCCTCAAGTTTAGAGATCCGGCAATAATTAATCAGAAATATCTAGTCACTTTTCTTTTATAAATAGCTTATATTCACGATTTAAATAGTACAATGAATAATTTCCATATAATGATTTTGACCTTTGAACATATGAACTTGAACCTTATATCAAAACGGTCGTAATATCAATATTCCAATATACATGTACATGCTTGTACAAAAAGTCAATGGTTTTCAAGATAATTTACAATTTCAGTCTTCTGCTACAGATATGACATTGGCCTTTGAACATATGTCCTTGAACCATATATCAAAATGATCGTCATATCAATACCTACAATATTCTAATATGTCTATACCAAACGGTAATAGTTTTCAAGATAATTAACAATTTCAGTCTTCTTCTACAGGGATGACCCTGAACTTTCAACATATGACCTTGACTCATATATCAAAATGATTGTCATATTAATACCTATATTGTTCTAATATACATCCCTATACAAAAAGATAATTGTTTTCAAGATAATTAGCAATTTCAGTACGCTTATGCAGCTATGACCTTGACCTTTGAACCGTTTATCAAAATGATTGTCATATCAATACTTACAATATTCTAATATACCTGCCTCAACAAAAAGTTAACAGTTTGCAAGATAATCAACAATTTTAGTGCACTAAGGCAGCTATGACCTTGACCTTTAAACATATGACCTTGAACCATATATCTTAATGATCGACATATCAATACTAACAATATTCTAATATATATGCCTATACAAAACGGTAATAGTTTTCAAGATAATTAACAATTTCAATCTTCTTCTACAGAGATTACCCTCAACTTTCAAAATATGACCTTGACTTATATATCAAAATGATTGTCATATCAATACCTATATTATTTTAATTTACATTCCTATACAAAAAGATAATAGTTTTCAAGATAATTAACAATTTCAGTACACCTATGCAGCTATGACATTGACTTTTGAACATATGACCTTGAACTATATATCAAAATGATTGTCATATCAATACCTTTAATATTCTAATATGCATGCCTATACAAAAGCTTATAGCTATAAAGCTAATACACAATTTTAGTATTTATAAGCAAAAAATAACATTTCAGGGACAACAACTTCTCATTGGATAATCATTTAGTTACAAAACTTGTTACCTTGTAAGATTTTGTCATGCTGAACATTTTCACAAATTTTTAAATTTATATATCTCTTAATGTTTGCAAGAAAATTGCCTAAAACTGCATAAATCACAAATTAGTTCATGACCTTGATTTTTGACCTTGAGCCCAATGAAAAGGTCATTTTAAAAAAGCCAAAACTGAAAACCACTTGTCATTATCCGTTCAAATAGTCAAGTTACAACAATTGAAGCCATTTTACGAAATTTTTAAAATTAAACGCCAAAACGCGTAACCCATTTTTCGACCAAATTTCACAAAATGAACAAACTATAGGCTTAAGACCCATAAAAATGCCAAATATCACATCAGATTTTTTCTCCCTAATCGGTTTCAGAGAAGAGATTTTTTAAGATATTTGGATCCCTAGTTTTCGTAGCCATGGCAACACCATGAACAAATCTGTACAGGCCTATATATGCTTTTATCCAAGTATCATTGAAATCTGTTCAGCAGTTTTGGAGGAGAGGTCGAAAATAGGTGTTAACGACGCACGCACGCACACACAAATACACACACACACACGTGCGCTTGCGCGCACGCACATACACACGCCGCGCCACGCCATTCGGTCAGGTGAACTAAAAAAACCAATAACTTACATTAAGTGGAAGTGAAGAAGAAGAAAAAATGTATGACTCTAAACAGCTTTCATTGTATATATGAATGGTTTTATCTGCTATAATGTGTACTTGAAGAATACTGTTTTACCGACCTGCAGACTCCATGTTGTCTTTACTAAGCCCAGTAAACATTCCCTGATCAGGGCATCTTTTTGTGACGTGCACCAAAGCTGCATCGACCCCTATAGGGCCTTCGGGGTCAAACACATATCTTACTACTTTTCCACACTCATCTTCCTGATTACAACCGGCTGGCTGAACAACATAATCGGATTCTTTTGGAAGTGCTCCTTCAATAAGTTGCCCTTCATCATACAAAACATGAGCACAAGTTAAGAACCCTAACCCGTCCTCAAAATCTACAAATCCACCAAGGGAACCGATACTGACTCGTTCTCCCTCTTTAACTATAATATAAAAATCAAATTTGATTTAAATCATTGACTCAAGGTATTAGTTTCGTGTATCGGATACTTTTTCCAGTTTGTCGCTAAAGTATTATCTTTAATTGTACATAAACACATTTAATGACTCTTAATGTTCTTATATGTAAAAAATCTTACTTACAACTAGTTTAAATGTAATTGAATATACTATTAATAATGAATTTGCAACACTAAGAAACAAACCATCGTTAATAAACAATCCATACAATGCATATGTATACATTGACTCAAAAAGGATAGATTAGACTCCGTTAACAAAATCGGCCAATTGAAAAAAAAACAAATAACAATGAAGATACTAGAACGTTGAAACATATGTTATACTGTATTTTTCCAATTATAGCTAAAATCCTTAATAAAATTAATGTTGTAGTCAATATTTTTTTTATTTGTTAAAAACGAATTTAGGTTGTACTAATGAAATAAATTATTCTATAAAAGTTTCTACATTATAACCTTTCAATCCAATGTTACATCCCATTTTTAACGGATTATGAGGATTATTTGGATGTTGTAAAAGAACATCACCGGGTGTCCAGCTGAACATTCCTTCCCTCACATCAATGTTGTACTCTCCTAGTTTCTGTGGAAACAATTCTTCTCCTAACGGAATTATCTCTTTTGTTTTACAATAGAATACTATGCAGGTCTCTACTAATATCTTCCTATTTTTAGATCTTACAGAACATCCACTGATCATTTGTAAATTTGTGTTTTTCCATTAGACTGTCGCTATTCGCTGTTATTAAAGCTGCCATTTTTTCCATTTCTTGAAAGTTTATTTTGTTTTCAATGCACTCTTTACTGTAAATAGTTTCTGTTGCTTCTGAACTCACAAACTTGTAATCAATATTTAACACTCTTAGATGTTCAAATTCAGTCCAATATTTAATTTTTGTGGCGGGTTTTTTAAAGTAAGAGACAATGAAAATTTCCTTTGGTTTACCGCAGTAATATCCTAGAAACGCGTTGGTAATTTCATCAGAGTATTTGTATATGAAGCTTTCAAGAATTATGCGATTACGACTTTGATTGATATCGTACAGATATGATTCATCTTCATTCGTGGAAATAGGTAAACTCTCGGTTTCATGGTAAAATTTACTGTCTTCCGGAAGTGAAGTCGAATGTACTAACATTTTTCCTGCAAATACATTTGATGTAAACTGTCTCACTTATAATGAAAAGGAAACAACCAAAGTGCAAAATATTTTTTAAATTGTTATTTCAGGGAGTGAGGTTGAGTGCGTAATAAACTTTAAAGCGTTAAAGGCGAACAGTAAGACGCGTTTTTAGACAATTCGACCCTATCCCCCCCCCAATGTACATATAATAAAGGATTAATATAACAAAACTAATCTTGTATATTGCATCATTAAAAGAAATGTTCGATTTAAATCCGTACATTTAAATAAAATATCGATTAACAGAAGCAACTGATGAAGCAAATTGTTCTTAATTAAACATACAACATTTAATTGTATGATTCCTTTTACGCTTACACAAATACCAAATAAAGGCATTTGCCTCGTTTTTCTCAAACATGATCTAATGACTGTTAAGTTACGTAATCAAAACTTAAAAATTTAAAATTTGTAGACAACTGTAATAACAAAACATTTTATAAATGTATTTGAAAATATCGTTTAAGACTGAAGGTTTTTTGTTTTCGCCTGTCGATATTATCAAAGTAATTGCACGTATAATATCTTTTAAATAAGTTTAACTTAATAAACAGAATGCAATTTTCACAGGGAAAATTAGGACGCTCGCGCTAAAAACTTGAGTAAGAACCTCTGTAGAAAAATTCAAGTTGCAAATGTGTCAATACAGTTCAAAAGCATAGACAAAAGTGTGCAAAACAAACGGTCTTGTTATTTTGTAAATCGAGATTGTGCCTATACATGCACTATATCTATCTTCAGCACGTCTGTTTTTATGGTCAGATGTTGAAGTATCAAACTGAAAAAAAGATTACATCTTCTCAAACCTTGGAACAAGAACCGCGGTTTTGAAAAATTATATAAAATAAATTTTTTTTGAAAAAAATAATCTACAGGGGACTTGGTGACTATGGTCTAAAGTGAAGGTTTACGGATCACGGGGCCTCTTTCTACAGGGGACTTGGTGACTATGGGCTAAAGTAAAGGTTTACGGATCACGGGGCCTCTTTCTACAGGGGACTTGGTGACTATGGGCTAAAGTAAAGGTTTACGGATCACGGGGCCTCTTTCTACAGGGGACTTGGTGACTATGGGCTAAAGTAAAGGTTTACGGATCACGGGGCCTCTTTCTACAGGGGACTTGGTGACTATGGTCTAAAGTGAAGGTTTACGGATCACGGGGCCTCTTTCTACAGAGGACTTGGTGACTATGGTCTTAAGTGAAGGTTTACGGATAATGGGGCCTCTTTCTACAGAGGACTTGGTGACTATCTTCTAAAGTGAAGGTTTACAGATCATTGAGCCTCTATCTACAGGGGACTTGGTGACTGTGGTCTAAAGTAAAGGTTTACGGTTCATTGAGCCTCTATCTACAGGGGACTTGGTGACTATGGTCTTAAGTGAAGGGTTTACGGATCACGGGGCCTCTTTCTACAGAGGACTTGGTGACTATGGTCTTAAGTGAAGGTTTACGGATAATGGGGCCTCTTTCTACAGAGGACTTGGTGACTATCTTCTAAAGTGAAGGTTTACAGATCATTGAGCCTCTTTCTACAGGGGACTTGGTAATTATGGGCTAAAGTAAAGATTTACGGATCACGGGGCCTCTTTCTACAGGAGACTATGTGACTATGGTCTAAAGTGAAGGTTTACGGATCACGGGGCCTCTTTCTAATAAAGTTTGAACCCTAACAGGCAGACACTTAAGTAAAAAGTTTACTAATTTTCCACAGTTTCTTCAACCATAACAAAAACTGACTGTCTTAACATATGTAAATACGCTTTGTTGTAAAACCCAATTACTCCAATGAAATCTAGATATTGAGTAGAAACTTTTAGATGTAATGCGTCATTAAACACTGCTTTGAACATTTTAATAAAGAATTTTATAATACCTTTTCGCTGGGTTCCTGATGACTGTGCTTAAGTTGCATGTATTCAGATATCACCCACTTTTTAAACAATTGTTTCATGGTTTTCTCCACGTGCTTATCTTTCAATTGGTCATTGATTCTTTTTATTGAAGAAGAAAGTTCATTTTTGTGTTCCACATAATCAACTTGTTCCATATCGGTACCATTCTTATGATTTAATACTTTCCTTCTCACTAAACGTATACGTTCCATATCTGCAGCAAGAGAGAAATCGATTTTATTTGGTGGTTTACCCCAGCCACTTGTATGCTTTGGTATGTACCCCCAGTGTCTGAGTGAGAAGAAAAGAGAAGTGAAATCAAGGTCCTGATACCAGTTTTCTTTCTGTTTTTTTTCCTCATTGTCTTGTGCCATTTTCAGCAGCTTCTTTTTCTGATAAGGTTTTAAATCCTTAAGTACGAAGGGTTTTTGCAGGATTTTTTCTGCTAGTTCTTTCTGGGATATTTTTTTAGTTAAGACAGACCGCATCATTATCACAGCCACATCAAGCCATCCTGATATCTCGACAAACCTAGCCCTTCCCTCTGTCCATATGTATGATTTCTTAGTCGGTAGGGTACTTGCATCTGAAACTTAAAGTTAAAAATTAAAGTAAAATGTTAATATATCAAATAAAGTTTTCTAAAACATTTTGGAAAATAAATTTTAAAATTATTTAGCTAAACAAATCTATCATTTTGGAAACTTTTTTTTTCACAGCAGCACTTCAAGTTTACCAAATTTATTGATATAAAACTAATTATTGAACCAAAACTTTCTTACTATGCCTGTTGTTTAGTCCAATATAAACTTTAAAGATTTATGAAAATTTATTAATATATTTATATTTAACTAACTTTAAATTTGACTTGATTGCTCAATGTATAGAACGCGCCCCATAGCGGCCCGTGCCACAAAAGTTACTTTAATTACGGGCGATGGATTTCCCTTCGCACTTCGGAATGGACTCCAGAACTGGTGCGTTTTAATTATAATAACACTTTGAATCTGAAGCATCATTTTATTAACATTATTATTTCTATAATTTAACCTTGGAACTTTAGATTCATTAATTTTAACTGGTTGGCATCTGTTTTTAATCAATCAAACTTTCCGGCCCCTAGTGTCACTGATGAGGAATGATTTTTCGAAATGTGCACATATGTCATATCAAAATGTAACAGGTATTTGTTATATATTTACAATATATTTTTTTACTTCTTATAGCAATAGTGTTTTTGTTTGTTTAGAATAGTTTATTATGTTTAATTAATAAGTCTTTAGTTTTTACCTTTCTGTAATTTATATGTTTTATGACATTCTTTATCAAAATCAGTGATAGTCATGTCATAAATTTCATTGATTTTCTTTTCTAACGACTTTTCTGTAAAACATTCTGTTCCTATATCAATTAACGCTTGCTGCAAGGTGTCCCACATATTTTTGAACTTTTTCTCATCAACGGTGATACAGACTGGATTACAAAATAATCTGTCTTTTTGATGCGTCAATACATTGATATATTTGAGGACTTTCCCATCGTGTGACTTTGATGTTTCAAGAAATGTTTTTATTAAAACGCAAGTTAAGCTAAAGTCCAATTTTTCATATACAGTATCTGTGATACCATCTCTTGGATAAAGAATTCCTCTTTGTGAATAACTCAGTTCCTTTGACAGGTTCCTTTTGTTGTCATCTAGTAGCCTACGAAGTTCATCAATAGCTTCAAATTTGAACCTTAATAACCTGCAAAGAACATCTTTACCAAAGTCTAAAAGAAGAACTGACAAACGTATGAAATTCCTGTATTCAGAGTTTTCCTCCATTGTACCTGTAAAGTCAAATTTAAAATTCAAAATATTTAACTTTAATAAACAGGACATGTAACCGAGCTTAGAAATACCGCTATTGTCTCGTTTTTTTATATCTCAATATTTTTAGTTCAGATATTTTTCAGATAAATCCTATTTTGTTCTATAGAAAAAAACAATTAATGAATCCGTGAAACGATATTATATACAATACTATAATGTGCAATAAAAATACATTAAGATATATTAAGATTCTATTTTGGAAAAATGAAAAAAAAAATGTTGGAAGTGAAGTTTGAGTAGCAAATAATAAAGAGCTTTAAAACTGATAACAAATTTAACTTTGAAGCACCTTCTAGCCATCTAGCTAGCTACATCCACCACGAGTGAAATTAATTTCGAAAATGAAAGGAAAGCGGAACTATAAGATTGTCAAATATATTCAGGATATGTTTGGACACAGCGACGTCGTGCTTATTTACAATTTTGTGATGACGGCCGAGTAGTTATGCAGAGGGTCTTGTATGTCTTAACCATATTCATTATTCCTAAATTCCGTTTTTCAAGATTTTTAGCCACAGTGTATGTAATGAATAAAACAAAAACATCCCAGTCCCTGTCCAAATCATAATCCCAAAAAAGCTGACAAATTTAGGTATACACGTAAACTTCTATCAAGGAAGTGAGGCCGGGTGTTTTTAATTCATTCTAGTGACATTGTTTTATTTAGAGGTGACATAATGTATAATATCAGTCTCTTTTAAAAATCGTATTTTGGAAAAATCTGCATACTACGTAAAATTTTCAATTTTACTTCAAACTAAAAATTAACTATATCCAACAACTCCACCTTTTTATCCTTATAAGGCATGACCTGTTACAGTATTCATTAATCATAGTGAGAGGTCAGTTCAATTTTAATAATTAACACCTCAATGATTTATAATTTCATTTAAAATCAATATTTTATTTTTTTTACTATTAAAGTAAAATGGCTTGATTTACATTCGAAGTAAATATTGCTTCAGTTACATGTTTTATTTCTTGAGTGTATTTAATGTGTTTTTTAGATTCATATCATTTCTGCAACATTTTCTGTCTTCAGGTGGTTGTCTTGAATTATTCATAAAGATTATAAAATTAATTGTTTAAAAATTTTCTTTACCCAGTTATTAACAAATTAAATTAGGATATTATTTTTTAACATTAAGTGAATTTTCAAATAAGCAATAGAGATTTTAAAAGAAAATAAATAGATGAATTATTTCTTTCTTTACTCTTTAAAATGATTTACCCAGTTATTAACAAATTAAATTAGGATATTATTTTTTAACATTAAGTGAATTTTCAAATAAGCAATAGAGATTTTAAAAAAAATAAACAGATGAATCATTTCTTTCTTTACTCTTTAAAATGATTTGTGAATGTCCCTTAGATAAAGTCAGTAAGCTTGGAATGGTCATATGTTCCATAATCATAAGTTTTCAAGTCTATTTTCCGTTGTTATTATCAATTTGCTATGTCATTTGTGATATCATCTGTACTACCAATTATCAATCAAACCTTATTATTATTATTGGAGTTATTGGACACAGACAATTTTCCGTTTCAAGTAAAATTTAAAATTTACAAAGTGCGCAGACTTTTTAAAATTACATTTTGAGCAGAGACTAACATAGTACATTAGGTCACCTCCAAATAAAAGATTATCATCAGAGTAAATTGTAAAATTATGTTTTACAATCCTCGAAAAACGGAGTTTTTAATGATATATATGGTTTTTGCTTGCAATATCCTTGTGTCAACATTATTTTGCACAGTTAAATATTTAATGGACTTTATCCATCAGTAATATTATAAAATTTATTTGATGTGTCTTAATTAGGAGAGGTAATGGAAGTTTTGTTTATCTATTTATTTTAATATGTTTCAAAACAACACAAAAATTTCCTTGGAAGCAAATCAAAGCTCTGAGGTTTTTTATAAACATACCTATCGCCGTCAAAGATTTATATTCAAAAGTAATAAAGAATTTAAAGAAAGTTGCTTCACGAGGTAACCAATGATCGATTAACTGTGAAAAGCACGATACGCCTTTAAAATTTAAAATTGGCGATTGATATAAAAATCGATGCTTAGCAACAAGACACATTGCAAGCCAAAGGTAGAACATTTAATTAAGATAGGAAAAGACGAGATCCTTTAAAATAAAACAATCTTTCAAACTGTATCAATGCTAAGGTAAAACGACTAATGGTGTTGTTATGGAGCTATTCATGGATCTCATAAACCTTTAAATTCCGATTAAAATTGTCACTTAATTTAGTTTATACTATTTGTCATTATTATTATTATTATTATTATTATTATTATTATTATTATAAACATTATTATTATTATTTTTATTATTTGCCACTAAATATCAGTAGTTAATAGATTGGTATATCTCTGTTTGATTCGTACAGTGCATTTTAAACAATTTCCCAGTTTCGGTATAAAATGAGATCTTGTTTTAGGTCAAAGGTCAACTACAAGAATGTGAAGTAAGTAGTTAATCAAAATATCTATCAAAGGTGACACAATCCTTAAGATAAAACTTGACACCATTTAATTTCCGAAATGTGCACATCTGGCACATTAAAATTTAACTGGTATTTGTTAAATATTTACCAACATAACAATATTAAAACTTAAAACTAACAACAGAATTAAAACAAACAAAATGGCCGTCCTACTCACCAGGTAACAATTATAATGCTGTGTCTATCTCTCGGTTAAAATAAACATAAAAACATAATCAATTTCAATACATTAATCCAATTTCACCAGAGTTCTACATCTTAGGTTTATAAATCTTGCTATTATATGAGAAATACACTGATAAATAGCCACTCTCTTGTTTGTGCTCAACAAGGCAGTTCAAAGTCACGTCATCAATCTTTTTCTTTATACTGGGTTTTCCCAAACATAAAACGAAAATGAAACATATTTATTTATCTATTTATTTATTTTTATATCATCCTTATTCTAAGTATTGTTATTTTTAAACATTTCTTAATTTCAATGCGAAATATTCCCTGGTTTTTCACATTACACCTTTATTTAAACTGTTGGGTGACGTAAAGGGTATACTTTCAACACCAGAGGATTGGCTTTCTATAAATAGACAGGTCTGAACCATGTTTTTTTAAGAATAATGTTGCATTCAAAATATATTTATCTCAATAGAATTTTACTAAAAAGTACGTTTCTTCACACGTCACCCAGTTAAATCTCGAGGTTGTGATGTAATAAACTTTTTATTGCGTACACGTAAACGGAATATAATTACCAGTTTCTACTGGCTTATGAGCCCGGATTTTCAAATAAATAAATAAATAAAAAGATTTTAGAAAAAAGACAAGATTATTTATTTAAAAACGTGTTTTGATCGGATTTGAACCCTTGTCTTCTCGGTCTTAAAGGAACCACGAAACTTATAGAGCTTACAAAAAAGATAAAAATTCTGATGTTCATAATATCACTAATTTTATGTACATTGCTAAGCTCGTAAAGAAATTATTTTTAATGGGGCTCATTCATATACCACGTGATTTGTACTCCATAACGTTTGTGTGGAGCACTTTAGAAAATATTCACGTTACAAATTCCCGAAATAACGTCGTTTTTACGGGAAAACGCCAACTTACACGATTCCATATCCAATGGAAATAAAAGTTACGCACAAACGTCATGGGGTATCACGTGGTATGTGAATGAGTTCCATTGTATCATAAACGATGGTCTTCCGTGAAGAACAGTTTAAAAAACATCATCAACGATGTGAACTCGCCCCTATCATTTTTCGTGTTTAGTTTTATAATAATTTAATGATAAATCTGTACAAATATGCAAATATAATTACAAACTTCAGGTTATTACACGATTTAGAGCAATTTCATTGGTCGTTTTCCTGTCAAACGACGTTGTTATTTTCCAATAACAACGTTTTCTACCGGAACCACTTTCGACCAGTTTCGGGGATTACCCATCTTCCAGTTCTAATAATAGAGATCGGCAAATATTCCACCTACAAACATTAAAATACTTCAATTTTTTAAGATTATAATTTTGCAAAAAATTATTCGACTTGACATGTTTTGATATTTGTTCACCGAAATATTCAAGACTATTAAATATTTATTGATGAAATATTTTTATCTCTTTGTAATTCAGTCGCAGAAAATCCCTTTTGTACACCCCTTAAAAATCCAAAGTCAAAATAAATTTTATTACACACCTCAACCAATTTTTAAACGCGTGTTTTCCGAATTCATGCAAAAAATATAAAAAAAATTATAATTGAAGTCAGGTATACACTGCACATCGCCCGGGAGCCACAGCCATATCTATGCCGAGTGATGTTGTATTTCAGTTACGCCACATCATGCTTATGTCAGGCCACAGAAACGAGGCCTCAGTTTAAAGCTATAGTAGGGACTGTTCTGTTCACAGAAGGAACATATCAGTGATACTTTCTCGGGTAAAGTCCAGTCTAATGCACCCCCTACCGCCTGTTTTACCTCTACATGTCTCTGATGAGCCATTACAGCTACCACCGGTGTCATCATTAAACGAAATTCCTTTGTCTCACTCCAAGTCCATAGCTGGCAAAAAAATCGGTTTCAACCAAGAAAACATTAATTTCATTTCATTAGTTGGTTCCATGGTTTTTTAACACTGTTTTTCTCCACATTCAGTTTTCTTTTGTCATGGGAAACGTCAACCTGTAAGTTGACACGCGTGTCCTGCAAACGTATTCATGATAGTCGTGCGTTGTTGTTGGTAAATGTGTTGTCACGAGACATAATATAGTACACTTTTTCTCAAAGGATTTAATTGTAATATCATTTATATGTTGACTGAAATTAACAAGAAAATGAATAAAAAGATATCATTTTAAAACCTTTTTTCAAGTTTTTACAAGACATTTAATCGTCTTTAAAAGGTGACATTTAATGTATTATGAAGCCGCGACGTTGTAACATCGATTTCAGAAAATCAGCTCATCAGTTCAGAAATGTAGGTCAGCTTAAAAAAACTTGTTTTATTTCGGGTTTGTAATTATAAGAATTGAATTTCACTTATTACGTTGTTATCGGGGTGTAACAACGTAAAAAATTATTACAAATTGTGTAAAACTGCGTAGCGTAATATTATACCTTTGAATATTTTAAATTCTGAAAATTCAAATATTAATCTATAATTCTTATATCACTTAATTTTAAATACTGGTATTTTCAGACATTTTGTTCATAAAACAACAATCATTAAAAATCAAATCAAATCAAAACTGTCCCAACTCTTTATTTATTTAATCTTAAAGCTTCATAACTCCACACACTATTTCATTGTTTTGCTCTAGTTCTACTTGTAATTGCCAATTTACATATACTACAACAGTATATAATATTCTAAAAGAGGACATTTATATGCATTTTATTCATTGTACTTTTATTTGATACGCATCAACATGAATGATAATAAAAAAATAATAATCTATAGATTAAAATATAGATAATCAACAGATATATATATATATATATATATATATATATATATATATATATATATATATACATATATATATATATATATATATATATATATATATATATATATATATATATATAGATAGATAGATAGATAGATAGATAGATAGATAGATATAGATATAGATATCACATGACGCGATAAGCGAGATCGATAGTCTACATAATACATAACAGTACATTTATTTAAAGTGATAATCAAGTAGGGCATAAAACGTAATTATAGGCAACATTATCGATATAAACATATTGTTCCTTTTTAAACTATATAAATTTCTGATTACAATGATAAACAAATTAAAAACAAAGTCTTAATAAAATGCACACAAACACGATACTATGTCAGATTGATAACTCATATCAGCAGTTTACATCATTTAATGAACATTACCTAATTTCTCTGAGAAAAAAAATGCCGCATTTTTTTACATTGCATTTACAATTAATCTTAAAGTTTTAATATTTATTTCCCTTAAGTATGTAAAAAAAAATCCAAGAAAATTATCGTAAACAGGGGGTGTTTTTTTTTTACATATTTTATTATTTGTTTATTTTTATTCATGAAAAAAATTGACTTCCCGTGTATATGATATTGTAAGAATACTTGTTACATTGACTGCCTTGAGCTCACATACAGTGTGAGCTAGAAATTCGTCGTGGGTTCGAACCCTTAATACATTTAATAGATACATTGAGGTAACAAAGTGTGGATTGGTTCATCCTGTGCGAGGTTAATGTGGTTGGGGCGGTGATGTGCTTGTCCATGACATAAGGACTCCGTTAGCTAGCACTTTTACAAAATGTTTACCCGAGATCACACTAGTACAAGGCAGACTAATTTACCCACCAACACATAACATGGGTTCACGAACTTCTTTTTAGATGAATCCTATGAGTTAAAAAAAACCTCTTTCTTATTTTTAATAGCTGTAAATTGCAGATGCCACATTTAACAAAATCACAAAAAAATTGCCAACTATAAAATGGCAATAAAATCAAAATTTCCATACTCTGTATATACTCTGCTTATATGTATGTATACTCATTGAAAATAATATAATATATATTTCTAAACCATATAATAAACATTAACTATGTCATGTTAAAAAAACAGCAACAATGTTCTAATATGAATTTAAGCTATGAATTTGCTTTATTGTTACAATTAAAAGGAATAATTAAAGTACAAAGTAATAGCTGATTACAAATGTACGAAGTAATGCATGTTTTCCTATTTTTCACATATTTATGTTCAATAAAGCAAACGAGAAAATCGCATTTGTTCTAGACTTTTTATCAGTTATTGGATTAGATAATTCTGCTTTTTGTGTTGTTACCGATAACATGGCATTCCTTTCTTACACTTCTCACACAGATCGCTTCTATGTGGCTTTGCTAGATCAATATTGCGCTTCCTCTCCATTTTTTCATAATCAGTGCATGTACATGCTTGGCTTCCACAGCGACTACAAATCAGTTTTTCTATTTTGTATGGGTCTGTCATAATTTTGCAATCGGTGCATTCCTGTTTATACGCCGCCTATAATATATAAAACATAAGATATTATTGATTCTTAATCAATAAATAATATTGAATATTTTCGTTTTTTTAAGACGTTTTACCTTGAATGTCTTATGAGGAAGCCGGGTCTTCAAAGAATCCTTCTTATACTAGATCAAGCACAATCATTATAATATATGTCCAAATCAGATATATATATATATATGTGTGTGTGTGTGTGTGTGTGTGTGTGTGTGTGTGTGTGTTTGTATATATATGTGTGTGTGTGTGTGTGTGTGTGTGTGTGTGTGTGTGTTTGTATATATATATATATATATGTGTGTGTGTGTGTGTGTGTGTGCGTGCGTGCGAGCGTGCGTGCGTGCGTGCGTGCGTGTGTGTGTGTGTGTGTCAGGGATATCAACATTCAAGTTCCTAAAGGCTAAAAGAAGGTACATATACCTACATACACGCTTTGAATTCATAATTACAATCTTAAATGACAAAATGTTATATCAATACCAATATATATGTGTACATTTATTTTTTGAAAATGTAACATACACAGGGGTGATTTAAAGAAATTTAAATCAATTAGTATTTTATATGAATCGATTACATACTTCACCTTGCATTCACTACATGTGCACGTAATAAATACATGATATGTGTTTACCATAGCACACCATTTCAGAACCACATATAAATTGTTGAGTTGATGATTTAGAAACTAACAAGGTCAAAAGTGAAAATGGTCTAAACAAATCATTAACGCTTTAACAAATCAACGGAAAAAAGGTCCATTTAAAACCAAATTGATCAATTCTCATTTTTGACTTAAAAACAATATGAGCATTCTGATTTTTCAGATTGAGTTTACGTTGTCTCCCTATAAATAATAAGAATATTAGAACTATAAACTGCGTAGTTATAAGTACCTGGTTTGTTCCTTTGTAACAGTATACATGTGAACTCTCCCATTCTCGGCTACACTCTGGGCATTCGAAGAACCCGTATCTTCTATCTAAACCCCTGCGTGACATATTGCTTTTTCTGTAGGAAAACCAAAAGTAAATTGTCTTATTTATCCAATGTCAATTTATTGTCGTAACACAAACGACTAGGTTATTTTCAGAAAATGTCCTCTGACTTGTTTTTGCGCATGCCTGTGTAACAAAAATTATTTTTAAAAAATAAGAGCACAATGATAACATATAACAGGTGTATTTTACCTAAGTTATAAAGTCTGATTATTACTGACTCCATTTTTTTTAAATTCAGGGGAATTTAGGGGCTTTGTAAAATTAATATAAAACGAAATATAATCCGTTAATAAGAGATAAGTTTATAAATTTCAACACAAATTTCAAATAAAACCATGAAATTTTAAATATATGAACATTAATTGGAATCGGCTACTAGCATAAAATTTTATTGGGTATCAAGCTTAACGGAGTTCATGAACCTATTCGGCTTCATTTAATAAGCACGAGACCAAATAAACTGATTATAATCAAAGATTCAATTTTAAAGTGATTTAATTACATACAAATAAAGATATAATTTTCTATTGCAATCATTTTGTATAAAATTATATTAAAAACAAATCTTATGAATATTAAGTGTAAGTAAATAAAATAGGTTATTTAGGTTATAGCAACATTTCCACATTTCTCATTAAGTTCACAAAGTTGTAATTTTAAATTTTGTAGATATTTCTCATAATTTTTTGAAATAAATAAATAACTTATTATGACAAGTTATACTTGTCCAGTACAAAAACCTGAGTGTCTATTTGTTATTATCACTGAATATCGTTTACGGATTTAGTTAGCTAAACAGGTATGTTTGTGTTTTATATATTTATTATATTACATCCACAATGAAGAACGTTTATTTAAGATTTTTCATGTAAACATAAGTGTAAAGAATCGCAGCATTTTTTCTTTTTTTTAAATTGGTACAGTTATAATATCATAGTTATGGTAACAACACTGGTCATTGTTATTATGATTATCATTATTATTATCATTATGAATGTTATTTTGTTTTCTAGAATTATATACATACTAGTATTATTATATGTACTATGACTAAGGAGAGGACTTATATAGGCAATGGGAAAAAAAGAACCAATCATATGTGTCAGTGGTAGATAGAGGTATCCCACCCTCGTGGGCAGATTTTTTGTTTCTCGTTCCAGACACAAAAAATCTACCCATGAAGGTAGGATACCTCTATCTACCACTGACGAATATGATAGATTCTATTATTCTACCACGGTTTCTCCCATTGGAAATTATTATCTCAAATTTAGGGGGATGGGAGAAAAGATGTATATTAAACACCAGAGAACAGATAACAACAAATAGAATTTTTTGAATAATAAAATATCTTGTATTTATGATGCTGTATTCTTTTAAAGTCAACATAGTCCAGAAAAATGTAGTGGATAGATTAATGACCCTCCTAAAAAAATTAGATGTTGTTTCTACTTCAAGATAAACCACTTTGATAGCTCAGTTAGTAAAGTGCTCGCTCCGTACGTGGGAGGTCGTGGGTTCGAGTCCCGACCAGGTCTGACCCAAGACTTGAAAGTGGGTAGAGACTGTTCTTTCGCTAAGCAATCGGCATTACGAAATAAAAGTCACTGTTTTGGCGGTAACTTAATATAAACGAGGTATCGTGTCGAGGTAGGCGTGGCACGATCTGCTGGATAATGTCATCAGCGCAACGCACAGGCAAAATTTCTGCACTTTAGCCTAGAGCTGGCGATGTCTCGTTATGAGTGAAATATTCTTGACTAGGACGTTAAACACCATTACTTTACTCCACTCAAAAAAATAAGTAAAATAACTATTGACAATGCTACAACGCCTAATGATATACCTTCACACAAACCATACTGAAAAGGTGAATATCTCAGACAGGGCGTACTTAAGTAAATATTATAGTATTTCTTTGTTTTTCCAGTAATTTAAAGACTGACCATTGTAATCATTGCTTATCAGTGGTATCAAATCAATATGTTGCATCGAATTCGTTACCGACCACGTGATCAATTCCTCTTCACGTTTGTATGGAATAAAATGGATATCGTTTACGTAAAATATTCCCGAAACAAAAACGTCGTTATTACGGGAAAACGTCACTATGCCATTCCATTGCCAATAGAAGTAATTGCCCCGCACGAGCGCTATGAGGTTCCACGTGTTGCTCTTCGTAATTCCGTTGAAAAAGGGTTATTTTTGTAGTAGTTCTGCTTTTTTGGCCTCTGTATAACCCTTTGTCTCAACCGATGCAACCCACGATAATTTATTTCTTAGACTTAAACTGCATTATTAAAACAAGAATGAAACGTTAGAATTTCATGATGAAGGAGCGATCTAACGTTTTTCATTTATTGTCTGAATGAAAGGTAAAGAGCCAAACCATATAAGAAAATTAAAATGTGTCGATTTTGAAATATACATGTAGGATTATATAGCCTCAATAGTCAACATTAAATTGAACTTTGTGACCCGAACACTTATTTAGTGACGGCCGAAGTTACGCAATGATAACTGATCTGTCTTGTAATAGCAATGAAGGGTAAAGCAATATCTATATATATGATGACATTAAACACGTGTCGGTAAACCTTAGCTTTGTTTTCGAATTTTATTTTTATAGATCTTAATTGACATCTACAATACATTAAGCAAGGTGAATTATCAGTAACTTTTCCTTTATTAATATCCTATTTTAATGTGCACATATGGCACATCAAAATTTAATAGGTAATTGTGTTATATATTTATCATCCCTGAGCGGGTACCGCTGCTGGTGGAGTAAAACTTCCCACGGGTATCAGTAACTCAGTAGGTAGTACTTTGTGCAAAATGCATCAGCGATGATATTTTTGCAAAGATATTAATTGTTTTAAGCCCTCGATAAAAACAGAAACAAAACGATCACACAATACTTGTTTCAAAATACAAATAATTTAAGTTACCTATTCAAAAAAGGTAATTGTTCGATAAAGGGTGAGGTCCTTCATTATTAGTGATCAAAAGCATCAATTCATGGAATTAAAAGAACATTGACAATCAATATTTATAACAACAACGCATATCTCACTCTCAGTTATCTTAAACTTCTATTTTTATTCACCTTGAGTATGTACAGTAATATAGAAATCCAAGAAAATTATCGTAAACAGGGGGTGTTTTTTTTACATATTTTATTATTTATTTATTTTTATTCATGAAGAAAATGACTTCCCGTGTATATGATATTGTAAAAACACTTGTTACATTGACTGCCTTGAACTCACAAACAGTGTGAACTAGAAATTAGAACCGCACAAGTAGCTAAGTGGTAGAATGTCGGTCTCGAGAGCGGGTCGTCGTGGGTTCGAACCCTAAATACATTTAATAGATACATTGAGGTAATAAAGTGTGGATTGGTTCATCCGGTGCGAGGATAATATGGTCGGGGCCGTGATGTGCTTTTCCGCCACATGAGGACTCGGTTAGCTAGCACTTTTTCAAAATGTTTTCCTAATATCGCACTAGTACAAGGCAGACTAGTTTACACACCAACACATAACATGGGTACACGAACTTCTTTCCAGATAAATTCTATGAGTTAAAAACCTCTGTCTTTTTTCAAATAGCTGTACATTGCAGATGCCACAATTTTGAAAATCACAACAAAATTAACCAACTATAAAATAGCAACAAAATCAAAATTTCCATCCTCTGTATATACTCTGCATATATGTATATATACTCAATGAAAATAATATAATATATATTCCTAAACCATATAATAAACGTTAACTATGTCATGTTAAAAAACAGTAACAATGTTCTAATACGAATTTAAGCGATGAATGTCTTTTATTCTCAAAATTAAAAGAAATACTTAAAGTACAAAGTAATAGCTGATTACAAATGTACGAAGTAAGGAGGTTTTAGCAGGCATTCAGATGCCATACTTTAGTGTATTCAAACATATAAGCATTCAGATACCATACTTTAGTGTATTCAAATATATACATTTCGCAACTTTTGAAATACATTTGATATAACTTTTGATTAAATACAAAGGAATAATTACTAGTAATCGAATTCATCGTTTGAATCAATATATGTATAATGTATGTTTTCGTATTTTTCACATATTCATGTTCAATAAAGCAAACGAAGAAAATCGTATTTGTTCTACACTTTTTATCACAGTTATTGGATTGGATAATTCTGCTTTTTGTGTTTACCGATAACATGGCATTCCTTTCTTACACTTCTCACACAGATCACTTCTATGTGGCTTTGCTAGATCAATATTGCGCTTCCTCTCCATTTTTTCATCATCAGTGCATGTACATGCTTGGCTTCCACAGTGACTACAAATCAGTTTTTCTGTTTTGTATGGGTCTGTCATAATTTTGCAATCGGTGCATTCCTGTTTATACGCCGCCTATAATATATAAACATATGACATAATTGATTCTTAATGAATTGAGAAAATAATGAAATATATATCTGTGTGTGTGTGTGTGTGTGTGTGTGTGTGTGTGTGTGTGTGTGTGTGTGCCAGGGATATCAACATTCAAGTTCCTAAAGGCTAAAAGGAGGAACATATACCAACATACACTCTTTTAATTGATGATTACAATCTTAAATGACAAAATGTTATATCAATACCCATATATATGTGTACATTTATTTTTTGAAAATGTAACATAGATAGGGGTGGTTTACAGAAATTTAAATAAATTAGTATTTTATATAAATATAACATACTTCACCTTGCATTCACTACATGTGCATGTAATAAATACATGATATATGTTTACGATAGCAGACCATTTCAGAACCACATATAAATTGTCGAGTTGATGATTTCGAAACTAACAAGGTCAAAAGTGAAAATGGTCTAAACAAATTATTAACGCTTTAATAAATCAACGGAAAAAAGGTCCATTTTGAAACCAAATTGCTAAATTCTCGTTTTTGACTCAGAAACAATATGAGGATTCAGATTTTTTAGATTGAGTTCAAGTTGTCTCCCTATTAATAATAAGAAAATCAGAAATAGAAACTGTTCAGTTATGAATACCTGGTCTGTTCCTTTGTAACAGTATACATGTGAACTCTCCCATTCTCAGCTGCACTCCGGGCATTCGAAAAACCCGTATCTTCTGTCTAAACCCCTACGTGACATGTTGCTTTTTCTGTAGGAAAACAAAAAGTAAATTGACTTATTTATCCAATGACAATTTAATTATGACGTAACATAAATGACTAGGTTATTTTCAGAAAATGTCCTTTAACTTGTTTTTGCGCATGCCTGCGAAACAAAAGCTGGATTTGGATTTAAATAACTTTGGACCTTTTGATTCATTATTTTCAACTGTTTGGCTTATGTTTATTATCTATCAAACTTTTCGGTCTTAGTGTCACTGATGAGGAATGAATTTCCGAAATGTGCACATCTGGCACATCAAAATTTAACTGGTATTTATTTTATATATTTACAACCCCTGAGCGGGTACCGCTGCTGGTGGAGTAAAACTTCCCGAGGGTATCCATAACTCAGTAGGCAGTGCTTTGTGCTGTCAGAAAATGTACCATTTAACAAAATTTTCAGCAATATAAAATTTGAAATTTATTTAAAACTAAGGTTTGTTCCCTCATGCAAAGCATTCCTTAGCTGGATTTTGATTTAAATAACTTTGGACCTTTTGATTTATTATTTTCAACTGTTTGGCTTATGGTTTTTATCTATCAAACTTTTCGGTCTTAGTGTCACTGATCAGGAATGAATTTCCGAAATGTGCACATCTGGCACATCAAAATTTAACTGGTATTTATGTTATATATTATAAAGTCTAATTACTACTGACTTTTATGTAATTCAGGGGAATTTAGGGGCTTTGTAAAATAATATCAAACGAAATATATTCCGTTAATAAGAGATAAGATTATAAATTGTAACACAAATTCCAAATAAAACCATGAAATTTTGAATATATGAACATTAATTGTAATCGTTTACTAGCATAAAATTCTATTGGATATCAAGCCTAACGGAGTTCATGAACCTATTCGGCTTCCTTTAATAAGCACGAGACCAATAAACTGATTTAATTTTAACAAAATGTTAGAGTTTTTGATAGACAACATATTTGTTGTGTTTGGCAATATTATCTTTCAGCAAACAATCGGTATACCAATGGGCACAAACTATGCGTCTTTACTTGCTGATTTGTTTCTTTATTCATATGAATCAGAATTTTTACAGAACCTTGTCAAATCTGGAAAAAAGACTGTCGCTAAATCATTCAACTACACATACAGATATATAGATGACGTTCTTTCTCTAAATAATCACAAATTTGGAGAATATGTGAATGTCATCTATCCAAGTGAGCTTGAAATAAAAGACACGAAAGATTCTCCATGTTCTGCTTCATATTTGGACTTATACCTCAATTATGACACCCATGAAAGGTTACATCTGAAGCTATACGACAAACGTGATGACTTCAATTTTTCTATTGTCAACTTTCCGTTTCTTTGCAGTAATATCCCTGCTTCTCCTGCGTATGGTGTATATGTTTCACAGTTAATACGGTACGGTAGAGCTTGTTCCCACTATGGGAACTTTCTGCAACGAAGCAAATTACTTACAATTAAATTGTTGACACAAGGATATTGCAAGCCTAGGCTAATCAGGGCCCTTAAAAAGTTTTATGGCCGTCATCACAATATTGTTGATAAGTATGTAGTCACTGTATCCCAACTTATACTGGATATATTTGACTTACCATAGTTCTTTGTTCCTTTCATTCTCAAAATTGACTTGCACGTGACGGGTGTAGCTAGCTAAACAGGAGGTGCTTACCCTTCCGGAGCACCCGGCCTCACTTCCTTGATGGAAGTTCACGTGTATCACCTATTTTGCCAGTTTGCAAAGTTTTTACTTTGTTTTTGGGATTGTGATATGGACAAGGACTGGTATGTTTGTTTTAATTTAAAGTGATTTAATTACGTACAAATAAAGATATGATTTTCTATTGCAATCATTTTGTATAAAATTATATTAAAAACAAATCTTATGAATATTAAGTGTAAGTAAATAAAATAGGTTATTTTTGTTATAGCAACATTTCCACGTTTCTCATTAGGTTCACAGAGTTGTAATTTCACATTTTGTAGATATTTCTCATAATTTTTTTAAATAAATAAATAACTTATTATGACAAGTTATACTTGTCCAGTACAAAAACCTGAGTGTCTATTTGTTATTATCACTGAATATCGTTTACGGATTTAGCTAGCTAAACAGGTATGTTTGTGTTTTATATATTTATTATATTACATCCACAATGAAGAACGTTTATTTAAGATTTTTCATGTAAACATAAGTGTAAAGAATCGCAGCATTTTTTCTTTTTTTTATATTGGTACAGTTATAATATCATAGTTATGGGTACAACACTGGTCATTATTATTATTATTATTATTATTATTATTATTATTATTATTATTATTATTATTATTATTATGAATGTTATTTTGTTTTCTAGAATTATATACATACTTGTATTATCATATGTACTCTGACTAAGGAGAGGAATTATTTAGGCAATGCCTGCTGTCCAATGATATTCAAAACAATTGTTTGAATAAAATATTGTTTAAATTAAATTAAATTAAAGAATCGCAGCAAATCCAGCATTATTGCAGCACACTTGCGGCAAGGAAAGTTAAAGGTAAAAATAGTAGCAATGTAAAACTAGATAAATTGAATCTATTAAAAACTATAGAAAACTGATAAAACAGTAATATAGAAGATTAATAGAATCTATCATATTCGTCAGTGGTAGATGGAGGTATCCCACCCTCGTGGGTAGATTTTTTGTGTCTGGAACGAGACACAAAAAATCTACCCACGAGGGTGGGATACCTCTATCTACCACTGACACATATGATTGGTTCTTTTTCTCCCATCCCATTAACAATTTTGGGCAAATTTAGCCTAATACACGAATGCCTGACAGAAATTCCTATCTCTTAAATGACCGTCTAAGTCTGAAAAAGAATACCACCATTAAAAAGACCGGCTTCGAATCCTAGCAGACCTGCGATATGCTGAAAAAACGGAAATTCTTACATACTCACTTTAAAAAGGGAAAAACAATCTTGAAATCTACATGTAATGATCAGTGATCGGGGAGTATTTTTAGAAAATGTATTACTCCGCAGCTTGATCTATATAAGATATAGCTATACTTAGAAGTACATCTTATTCCGCAAGTAGTATGTAGTGCATAAATAACGAGAAAATTAGCTTGGCTGCAACATGAAAACAGGAAAAACTGTAACAGAAAAACATTTTAATGATATTATTGAAATAAATTGTGATTGAACTTGCTCCTGTCAGTGGAGAAAGTTACGAGAAGTTGAAAAAGTAGTTCTGGCCGCTCAAGTAGATGAAGATAAACAGCACGAGGAGGTGAAGATAGAAATTTTCTTCCATCCCCCAAAGTTTGAGATAATAATTTCCAATGGAAGAAACGGTGGTAGAAATTTCTATCTTCACCTCCTCGTGCTTTTATATTCACTTCCTTGTGCGGCCGGGACTATTTTTTTAACTTCTCGTAAGCTGCAAAGTAATACATTTTCTTAAAATACTCCCCGACAGCTGATCATTACATGTAGATTTCACGATTGTTATTCCCTTTTTAAAGTGATTATGTAAGAATTCCCAGTTTTTCATCATACTGCTAGGATTCGAAGCCGGTCTTTTTAATGGCGGTATTCTTTTTCTGATTTAGACGGTCATTTAAGAGATAGGAATTTCTGTCAGCCATTCGTGTTTTGGGTTAAATTTGCCCAAGATTGTTAATGGATGGGAAAAAAAGAATCAATCATATGTGCTCGTTCCAAACACAAAAAATCTACCCACGAGGGTGGGATACCTCTATCTACCACTGACGAATATGATAGATTCTATTATTCTACCACGGTTTCTCCCATTGGAAATTATTATCTCAAATTTAGGAGGATGGGAGAAAAGATGTATATTAAACACCAGAGAACAGATAACAACAAATAGAATTTTTTGTATAATGAAATATCTTGTATTTATGATGCTGTATTCCTTTTAAGTCAGCATAGTCCAGAAAAATGTAGTGGATAGATTAATGACCCTCCTAAAAAATTTGGATGTTGTTTCCACTTCAAGATAAACCACTTTGATAGCTCAGTTAGTAAAGTGCTCGCTCCGTACGTGGGAGGTCGTGGGTTCGAGTCCCGGTCTGACCCAAGACTTGAAAGTGGGTAGAGACTGTTCTATCGCTAAGCAATCGGCATTACGAAATGAAAGTCACGGTTCCTTTCGGATGGGAACTTAATATAAACGAGGTATCGTGTCGCGGTAGGCTTGGCACAATCTGCTGGATAATGTCATCAGCGCAACGCACAGGCAAAATTTCTGCACTTTAGCCTAGAGCTGGCGATGTCTCGTTATGAGTAAAATATTCTTGACTGGGACGTTAAACACCATTACTCTACTCCGCTAAAGTAATAAGTAAAATAACTATTGACAATGCTACAACGCCTAATGATATACCTTCACACAAACCATACTGAAAAGGTGAATATCTCAGACAGGGCGTACTTAAGTAAATATTATAGTATTTCTTTGTTTTTCCAGTAATTTAAAGACTGACCATTGTAATCATTGCTTATCAGTGGTATCAAATCAATATGTTGAATCGAATTCGTTACCGACCACGTGATCAATTCCTTTTCACGTTTGTATGGAATAAAATGGATATCGTTTACGTAAAATATTCCCGAACCAAAAACGTCGTTATTACGGAAAAAACGTCACTATGCGATTCCGTTGCCAATAGATGTAATTGCCCCGCACGAGCGCTATGAGGTTCCACGTGTTGCTCTTCGTAATTCCGTTGAAAAAGGGTTATTTTTGTAGTAGTTATGCTTTTTTTGGCCTCTGTATAACCCTTTGTCTCAACCGATGTAACCCACGATAATTTATTTCTTAGACTTAAACTGCATTATATAAACATGTATGAAACGTTAGAATTTCATGGTGAAGGAACGATCTAACGTTTTTCATTCATTGTCCGAATTAAAGATAAAGAGCCGAACCATATAAGAAAATTAAAATGTGTCGATTTTGAAATATACATGTAGGATTATATAGCCTAATTAGTCAACATTAAATTTAACTTTGAGACCCGAACACTTATTAAGTGACGGCCGAAGTTACGCAATGATAACTGATCTGTCTTGTAATAGCAATGAAGGGTAAAACAATATCTATATATATGATAACATTAAACACGTGTCGGTAAACCGTAGCTTTGTTTTCGAATTTTATTTTTATAGATCTTAATTGACATCTACAATACATTAAGCAAGGTGAATTATCAGTAACTTTTCCTTTATTAATATCCTATTTTAATGTGCACATATGGCACATCAAAATTTAATAGGTATTTGTGTTATATATTTACCATCCCTGAGCGGGCACCGCTGCTGGTGGAGTAAAACTTCCGAAGGGTATCAGTAACTCAGTAGGTAGTACTTTGTGCAAAATGCATCAGCGATGACACTTTTGCAAAGATATTAATAAAGAAGGTGAAAAACGCAATAAACTGCCGGATTTAATGGACTTGCTTGTGATTTTATGTGATAATGCAAAGATAATTTAGCTCGTTTTAATTCATTATATAAACTACCAATTGCAGATTTTTTATTCGTTCTTAAGCATATACTAATATTCCGTTCTTTATGTAGCAGTTTCCTATAGATATTACCAATAAAGAATGATTCATTATAAATGTTTATTTGTGTGACTAAAAGTCAGTTTTTACTTTGTTTTTGTGATTGCGATTTGGACATGGACTTGTATGTTTGTTTTATGAGGACAACACTTTTGGTATAATGAAAACTTTATCAATCAATTGGAAAAAAAAAATGAAATAAGTAAGGTCTAAATTTAACAGTTGTACAGCGTATTATTCATTATACTGACGTAATCATTCAGTTATATATATATAAAACACATGCGACCGGACAACTATGGAATGATTATTTACCATAGTTGCGCCACCCCACAAAGAAAATAAATCAAATAATAATATATTGTAAGCAAGATCCAAATTTTTTAGCTGTACAGCGTGCTACTGACATATACATTCAGTTATATATATATATATATATATATATATATATATATATATATATATATATATATATATATATATATATATATATATATATATCTTTTAATCAATTGATAATATATAATAAGTAAGATCTAAATTTAACAGTTGTACATCGTGCTATTGATTATACTGACGTAATCATTCAGTTAATGCCACTTACATTTTTATATAAAAAGTCCCTTGTTATAACTTTAATCAAGTTTTATTGCATAAATTTAAAATTCTGATAGTTGTTTTATTTTATTTTTTTTTTCTATTGATCTCGCTGAATCAATAAACACATTATTTTAGATATAAATTATTGACCTGTTTCATTTGCAAATCGCTACATCACTAATGACGGTCTATTTCAAGTCATGTGATTATGTGAAATGATTTGTGTTTATGATATAAATTCTCATTTAAATTAAAATTCGTGAGATTGTTTTGAGTCCTTCGATAAAAACAAAAACATAACGATCACACCATACTTGTTTCAAAATACAAATAGTTTAAGCTATTTACTCAAAAAGGTAATTGTTCGATAAAGGGTGAGTTTCTTCATTATTAGTGATCAAAAGCATCAATTCAAGTAATTAAAAGAACGGTGACAATCAATATTTATAACGTTACTGTTGGTTTAAAAATATAAAATGAGAGCTAATGAAATACATATTTCGTAGTTGTTGTCGCTTTCTACGAACACTCCTCACAACTCTGTCAAATAAGAGACTGATGTTAGATTTTTACAAAGACCCTAATTTTTGCACAAGTTGAATTCAAGGCAGCAGTGAAGGCAGCAGGCTTTTTGAAAAAAGATAAGGATATTCATTCAGATACATTTTCTTATGTTATATAGTACTAGATTTAGAACTAGATGTATCCAAGTAAGGTCTTTTAGGGGCTGTTTTGATTCAGCAATCTGTTGCATTTGAATCCAAATCACTTAACGGCTGAAACGTTAACTGTTCTAAAACCAAAAAAATGCTTCCACCGTAATCCTGTTTATCATTTTGTGTATGATCACAAAGTCTAAATTAACACTATACTATTCTCGACAACTGATCCTTTACAACGCCTAGAGTTAACAAAATAATTGACCTTTAACTTTCAAACTAACAGACTTTCTCACTTGCGGATCTTTTAAATTGAGATTCGCACGTAAGTGGAACAATATATGCTATTAAACCAAAAACACTTTAGTTTTACTATCATTAAACTATAAAATTATACGGATCATGTTATTTCTTTAAGCATTTCTACGAGTCGTAACTAAATAAACTTATCATCGGGAATTGATACCGTGTCGACCAAGTTTGTAAGAATTAGTTGAGTTGAGTAATGGTGTTTAACGTCCAAGTCAAGAATATTTCACTTACATCGAGAGGTCGCCAGCTATAGGCGAAAGTGCAGAAATTTTGCCTGTGCGTTGCGCTGATGGCATTATGCAGCAGGGTTCTTTATCGTGCCATGCCTGAAATGACACGGGACCTCGTTTATTTTAAGTTCCCATCCGTGACTTTCATTTCGTAATGCCGAGTGCTTGGCGAAAGAACAGTCATTACCCACTTTCAAGTCTTGGGTCAGACCCGGCCGGGGTTCGAACCCACGACCTTCCACTTACGGAGCGAGCACTCTACCAACTGAGCTACCGCAGTGGCTGTAAGAATTAGTCTTTAGACCCTAAACCTTCTCACAATTTTTGCTTTTAACTAAGACGCTTAAAAGTATAAAATGACTTTTCTTCTTGCTGTTCCTTTCAGGTTGGCTCGGTGCCAATACAATAAAATTTGTAGTTTGCGATGATTAACTTTGGCATGCGGGCGAAGGAGCAAGCATTCTAAAAGTCACCATAAGTTAGCATTAGTACCAAGGGGATTAAAATGTATAAACGCACTAACTTGTGTTTATCAATCCTTTAGATTTAAAAAAGTCTCATCGGAAACAGAAGAAATTGTTCGTGTGATGTCAAACAACATGAAACTAATCAAAAATACTTCATGTATATATACCTATATAGACTGCCTCTTGCTTCGTACACTAATTGGTAAGTAATGACTCGCAAAACTATTAAGCTCTCCGAAGGTGGGTAGGCTCTAATGATCCTCTATCTAAATCGGAAGGTCTTATTTGTCAGCTTTTCTTAACTTGCTTCCTCGAAGCATAGTACTGCAGTGTATCATTCAACATATTTTAGTAAACAATAATAATAATAATTAAAATGATAATAATTACAAAATTAAAAGTCTATATAATTTTCTTAATATTCAATGTATGACATATAAAAGCTAATTTGTTTTCAAAAATAAGAACATATATAAATTTTTAATGTAGGAAAATGGATCACTAGATTGTTAAAATGACTTGGACTTTGTTTCCAATAGTACTGTAACCACGCCATTGGATATTTTAACTACAATACCCGTTTATAAGCAGATGATCCAAGAAGTACATGTATCTGACTTTTGTCTTGGCTTGTTTTTGGTTGCATTTGATGTTGCAAATGTTTTTTCTTCTATAATTAAAAAACAACAACAACGCATATCTCACTCTCATTTATCGAGTTAAATGCTCACGATTTTTAACAAGCACTAGCAGTACATTTAATGTTACAAGCAAAAGACTTACACATTTATCATACTACAAGCATCTATTTATAGATATCTTATTAGGACATATGTTTTAATTACGAAGCACTATATACACACGCACAGAATATGCATGTCTAAATCTGAAAAAATCTTTGTTAAAACTCAGTTTAAAACCCTAGAATTCGTTGTAATATTATATGACTAATTATGGTATATCTTAGAAATAAATGACCACTGCGGTAGCTCAGTTGGTAGAGTGCTCGCTCCGTAAGTGGGAGGTCGTGGGTTTCGAACCCCGACCGGGTCTGACCCAAGACTTGAAAGTGAGTAGTGACTGTTCTTCCGCCAAGCACTCGGCATTACGAAATGAAAGTCACGGTTCTTTCGGATGGAATCTTAAAATAAACGAGTCCCCGTGTCACTGTAGGCGTGGCTCAATAAAAAACCCTGCTGTATAATGTCATCAGCGCAACACACAGGCAAAATATATGCATTTTCGCCTATAGCTTGGCGACGTGTCCCGATATAAGTGAAATATTCTTGACTGGGATGATTAAACACCACTACTCAACTCAACTCTTAGAATTTTTTTTTAAATTGGCGTTTCATATTGAATGTATAGAATCGATTTTCATTGTACATTCATGTACCTACTAAATGTGAAAAAAAATGTTTTTTTTCCGGTGAAAAATGCTAACATTTTGTATAAATTAATATCGATATTGTATTTTCCAAATATAAAGCATTCGTTATCTTGTATAAATAATGCTTTTCATATTGTATAAGAACCGATATATTTCCTTGAACACACATAAACAAATCTAAAAAAAAGAATTATATTATTCGTATTAGTTTATTGCTTTTGTAGTTTATAATTAAAATATTTGTATTTTTTATCAGTCATGCGTTTCTTACTGTATAAATCATTCAATTTGCTTGAAGGTAACAAGGAAACAACGTGATACGAACATGAAAATTGTACCATAAATGATTGATCAAGCGACAACGAATTTGTTCAAATATCTTTGATAAACAGTTTAAACTTACTGAACCAATTCTTAGTTATATTTTCTATGAATATTAAATTGTTTGTGGAACCAAACAATATTACTTTGAGATAGCTTTTCAGTCATGGAGCATGAAGCAATATAAGCCTATATAGAAAAATGTTGTAACTAAAATATCATTTTTATGCATTTAACATTTCAAAATGAATGTGTGTTTCAAATATATCATGATTGTACTTTACCTTACATGGATAAGTAATATTATTGGAAGTGTCTTACTAAATAATAATTTAGAAGACCTGGCCAAGGGACAAAAATATGTAGTCTGGGGAAGAAGGTTAGAAAATTCGCTGATTAAAACTACATTTGGTGTTTCATTTTTACAATGTGTGAGGAAATGTCTGATTCGACCACGTTGTTTATCAATTAACTATCATACAAAGAATAAACAATGTGAATTAAATAAGAACGATGAGAAAAACAACCTAGAAAGTTATAACCTACATAACAATTTTATTTACAGCAATATGGAATTCTGGAACAAGGTATTTATTACAAGACGACTTGCGATTTTATTGAAAAAAAATTGTGTCTTATTAAAGGGTTCCTTTTGACTTACCAGAAGATCTCAAATCAATTATTGTTGATATATGGTTTTGGTTTTAAATATATATATGAAGATAATCTTTTGTGTGAGATAAATTATATATTTAAAACCTAAAAAGTTAAAATGGTTTTTTTTTAAACTGATTTTTTTACACATGTTTCACTGTTGTGTACGGTTCTATTTGTTACATATTATAGTACATATTTTTGAATAACATGTAACACGAAGAATCGTTTTTTATATGATCGAACAAGGGTTTTGTTTTATTTCATGCGTCTGTATGTTTTAAACCAGGCTTCGGTGATACTTTGCTCTCCGCAGCAAACCTAGAACTATTCTAGTTTTTCATGTCTGTGGTTCTTCCCCGGGTATTCGAAATCAACACATTTCCAAAACGTTAAAAAATAATCTTTTTTTAAAACTGCAAGTTAAATTCAGCAGACAAAAATACAAATAAGAAAAACAAGAAAAGCTGTTATAAAGCTACAAACATAGAATAATACATTCATTTGAGATTTTAAATAAATTTTAATAATTTTTTTAAAAAAATTTATTAAATATTTCCATGAGACACAAGTCTTTTTTTATTTAATATTTAAAAAATGTTCTAATGCACACACGCAACACACACACACACCCACACAACACAAACACACACACACACACACACACACACACATTTCCAACTGACACATATTTAGTATTATTTTTTAATTAAATTTACTAGTAAATATGATAAAAAAAAACTCTTTTCTTTCTTCAAAATTCAGTTTCAAAGAAATCATTTGTCTAATTTGTTAAATTGTTTTACATAAAAATTAGATACAGATAATTAAACCAAGTTATATAGTTCCCTAATTCTGCTTACGATTACCGGTACAAATACAGAAAATATATATTTTCTTTTTTATTTGATTGTAAAAAAAAGAAATGCATAATGATGTTAAGAAATATTTTTTTAAATGTGCATTTTATTGTCATATCTACGTTCAACACCGAAAATGTAGCATAAAAAATAATTTGTCAAAAACAAATATTACAACACCAAATTTTTATGTTTCAATTCTTACTTAAGTACTGTTTTTTATTCATTTAAACTTATGCACAAAAAGACGAATTTAACAGGGCATTTCTCCTGAGACCAATTTTGAGGTAAATGATTATAATGAAGTAAAATGAAATCATTTAAAGTATAATTCATAAGAACAACTAAGCCAACATTGCCTGATAAACATTGAATATTCACTAGGGACGTTGTCAGTACACGATTCAGAAATGTGATTGGTTTGTCTAGTATATAATATATTTTTTTTAATGTAATGAAATTGATTTCGTATGCTTGTGTTAATTTTTAATGGAGAACGTTAAATTAATCAATAAATTTTTTCACAATTAGATATTGTATTTTAAAATTTAACTATACAGGTAAAGTTTTTATTGCAAAAACGAAAGTATATTTTTATTACTACAGTTATTATTATTATTATTATTATTATTATTATTATTATTATTAGTATTTATTATTATTATTATCAGTAGTAGTAGTAGAAGTAGTAGTAGTAATTATTTATTTATTTATTTATTTTACACTTAATTCTTCTTAGTATTCTGTATAATATATGAAGCTCAAAGGTGCACAATATGAATCAGCTGATTATATTTGCTCCGAATTTTACAGTCAAATGTAATTTAATTGATTAGGCTTCATTTCATAAATAATCTGAACTTATCAAAACACTAGAAAATGCTAGAAGTAAAATAACAACTCATTTTTGTTGGTATTTATAAAATAGTCCCTGAAAACAAAAAAAAAAATCAAAAAAACAAAAAAAAGAAAGAAAAATACAGAAATAGAACAAAAGTGACATCATACAGGATTTCAGAGATTAATTTAAAACAACCTTTTAATTATATCGAAACGGAAAAATACGCTCATCTGACAACTGACAACCAATTGGTAACTACAATTTTAACCATTATGCCAAAAATAAGTTTGTCAAAACTCGGATGATCAAGCTGTCTATTTAAGTTTTACAAGCAAAGTTGTCAAGTAACGAATTTATATAATGATTAATGCAGAGGGGAATTGGAATTATGGTATATCGTTTGTTTGTCTCCCTTTCGGTGAAAGCAGACAAAAATCTTGAAGGGTTAACTTTTAAATTACCGGAAACCGAATTTTTATGTATAGTCACAGTGACCTTGACGTCCTAGTGACCCAAAAGTCAATCCCAAGCCAATCTTTGTCATAAGGTACCTCTGTGCCAAGTTTCATTAAAACATCTTGAACGGTTAACTTTTAAATTACCAGAAACCGATTTATACTTATAGTCATAGTGACCTTGACCTTTGGTCTAGTGACCCAAAAAATCAATCTCAAGCCAGCTCTTGTCATAAGATACCTCTGTGCCAAGTTTCATTTAAACCCTTTTATTGTAACGGAAGTTATTGCACGGAAACCAAACGTTACGGATGGACAGACGGACTAACCCATCTAAATGTTCCCCCCCTTTCGGTGAAAGCGGGGGACAATTACATTAAAATGGCTCTAAACAATAGAAGTCTTTTCAGTGCATAATTCTTCCTTTTTAATATTTCAGACTCTTTTACTTCCACCATGTGACAAGAAAATTTGCTCAGAAAAGTACAAGTGCAAATCATCATCAAACGAATGTGTAATATCAGGTATAGTTTTTAAAGTAAAGCTTTCATTAAATATACAACAAAAATACATGTTAAAATTTGATGTTCCTATTTCCCTTTTGAATAAAATATAATTTAATATACTACTATTATATGTTTTAGCTAAAAACAATTTTCATTTTCTTTTTCCCACTGTTTGAAATCTACGGAGTTTAGAAAAATTGAAAAGTTATGTAAAAAATTGTTTTGAAATTAAAACATTTGCCTCTAAGTAAAATACCATAATGGAAGTTTTTGGCATTGTCCGACGTGTGTGTGTGTGCGCGCGCGCGCGCGCGCGTGTGTGTGTGTGTGTGTGTGTGTGTGTGTGTTTCTGAATTTAAAAGTAGACCGTATCTTCCACATTACTAGGCTTATATTTTAGATAATGGCTGAACTTAATGTTATCAGACAATCACAGGCAACCGAGTGAATTTGGTCTTTGCATTCTCACCCAAGATTTCCTACATTTTTTTTGGTTCAAGACAACCTCGATTGAGAATGGGGACTTTTTGTCACAGGCCTTCCGTGCTTGGCGCCGTACAAATATAATTCGTGCTTGGCACCGTACAGATATAATTCGTGTTTGGCGCCGTACAGATATAATCCGTGCTTGGCGCCGTACAGATATAATTCGTATTTGGCGCCGTACAGATATAATTTGTGCTTGGCGCCGTATAGATATAATTCGTGATTGGCGCTGTACAGATATAATTCGTGATTGGAACCGTACAGCCATAATCCGTGCTTGGCGTCGTACAGATATAATTCGTGCTTGGCGCCGTACAAATATAATTTTTTTTTAATTTAAAAAAAAAAAATCAAAAAATAAAACGCTGCAAATGGCTGAATTGACGTTAATTCAATTGGCCAACGAAACATGTATATTCGAATTCTGTCTGAGTTTTTGTCAACAGCTTATTTTCAAACATGTTGATATCATTTAAGATATTTCGTTTAGATTGTGGAGATCCACCAAGTGTAAGTAATGCTGTTACCTACGGAGATGGAATAGCTGTAGGACGAAACCAGTTTTATCACTGTGTAGGCAACTATCGGTTGGTTGGCGATAACCAAATCATCTGTCAAAATGATGGAACTTGGTCGACAGTGCAAGCTTCCTGTCAAAATACCGGTATATTATAATTGTTAATATTCAAATACATATTCATTTCACATATCCTTTTAACATATTTAAGTACTCGGTATGGTATAGGCGAATCTCGATTTGTAGATCCGCTAATTACAGTTAAACCCTTTCGTAATTGTAATAACCCTTGTGTAGGTGATTCACTGTCTGATGACCATTTATATATTAAATCTATTTTAATATCAAGGTTATTTAATCGAAAACAGGGCGAATGTTTATAAATGACGACATCTCATTTTTATTTGGATACATCGTCTTATTTAAATATTTTTACTATGAAAGTTTCTAGTATTTGGACGTCTTCTTTTGTTCTACGTCATAAAATATCCGTTTTATTTGTCGAACAAGTACATTTACCTAGATTATCATGTATAAAAGGAAGAACCCTGCAGGATAGATTCTGGCACTTGTAAGGCCAGTCAAACAATAGCTATGACGATAAGTTTTTCCTTCAAAATTATCTTATTTACGGTTTAAAATGTTTATGTCGATATAAATGTATTTTAGACTGTGGAAATCCTCGTACTTTTGCACATGCTACTTCCTCAGGAACAGGAACTACAATTGGTAACATACAAACTTTTACGTGTAATATGGGATATGTAATAACCGGAGACAATGAAATAAAATGTATGGAGAATGGAAGATGGTCTAATATACTGTTTAGCTGCACAACAAAAGGTAAAACATGGGCCGGGCTTGTGAATAAATGTAATAAACATGAATTTACACATACTCTGGCATCTTTTCGTTTTACTGGAGATTGTCTTCCAGTTTGCGTATCTGGAAATAGTTAGACCTACATTGTACATTTCACCAATGATCGTTTTGCAATTTAGGTTTAAGTTCATTTAAACGGACAGTTTTGCCATCAAACTTTCGTTTACAAGAGCTAAAATTGTTCGATTTATCCAAAACATTTTAGATATGCGAGAAAATAATTTTTCTCAGGACTTTGATAAAAACTTTTACTCTTCCGAAAATCCGTCATTGCCATCTTTTGAAGTAGAGTAAATCAACTGTATTTGCTTATTTTAAATTTGTTTTATATTAAATTTTAATCCGAGATCGTAATTGTCTGATCAAAGCGCCTTTCTTCGTTAATGTCTAATTCTATTCGCGACAGGTCCGTTTGTGAAAAAGTTTGTCAGTTTGCGTTCTTTCGGATTTTTCTTCTCTTTCATTTATTATTATTATATTTATTTATTTACTTATTTATTAATTATATTTTTTCTCCGGTTTCTGATTTTACCGCCAATAAAAGGACGAAGGGGTATTGAATAGGAGGAAGATTATTAAATATAACGTTTTTGAAGATTTCAATGATTCGTGAGTTCTTGAAAGCCCTACACAACAGTCCGAATTTACTCTTATTCTAATAATTATTTTGCCTAGCGGTTGTATGTAGGGTCTCAACCATTTCTATACTAAAATCGTTTTTTTTTTCTTTTTGCAATACCAGCTGATGTTGGAAGAGGGTCGTTTTATTTTATTTAGGACTGAAAATATTATTTGAACCGTAAAATGACTTTGATCGAAAGGTGTATGATTTATCTTCTATAGTATCTATATATGTTAAGTTGGTATCGTCGCTGGTTTGACATTTCAGATTTTAGTTTTGATGTTTGCCGTTTTTTCTTTCACTCTGAAACAAGACTGAGTGACTTCAAAAATACTCGCATTCGATATTTCGGGGAACAAATTTCATATATAGACGACAATAGAATTTTTTTTTACAATTTACAATATTTAAAACGGCAATGATTTGAAATGATATTCATAATTATATGAATGGTATTGACACTATCATTTTCAAACAAAATCATCTATGCCATTTGTGATTTTAAAATAAGCAGGTAATTCAAATTAGCGCGAGAGCCATTCGATTAAAACCATCATAGATCGATTACAAACAAAGTTTAATGCTTATATTTACAATCCGTAGCTTACAACTTACAAATGTTTGAAATTTGATTAATTTATTCATGATTTTCGTGGAAATCCCTTGTGAATACCGAACAGGTTTCAACTGCATCAACTTGGGTTAGTTCCGCTCACCCGTACTCATTTTCAAAAAATGACAGTAACAGAACGTGATGCAAAACCATCACGTCAGAATACGAAAGGTCGCACGTTAAGCTTTCGGTCTATGCTGTGATAGATCGAATCACTCGTCAAATAGTTTATTACAGAGAATTTTATTTGTATTGTAAATATATATTGATATTAGTTTTTTCTTGTGGATTACCAACACGGTGTTTGAGCGTTTGCCTCGAGAGCGAGAGGTAGGTGTGAACCCCGACCCGGTCACATATACACATGAATAATTGAGATATTGCTTCTTAGCCCATTGCTTGATATTTGAAGAACCAAGTATCGGCTAGTTCACCCGGTGTCAGGAAAATGTGGCACGTGGGGAGTGGTTTGTTGTTTGCGGCCACATGATCCGGTTTGCTAGCGCCTTATCAAAACATCGCCAAAAGTGATCGCTAGTACAAGATTGACCATGATTCTTCTTCGAGCAACCCAAGCATTCACGGGTCGTTGGTCGTAAGTATCCTTTTTTATCGTAGAGTCATAATTGACAAACTACAAAAATATTTCAAAGATTTTAATATCATAAAGATTTGTTTTATTTAAAACTGAAATCTATTTTTATGTAGATTGCAAATCACTATATGACGCAGGCGTTAGAACAAACGGGATTTATGAAATCTCTCCAAATAATATGGATCGTTTTAATGTATCCTGTGACATGTCGGATGATGGATGGACCGTTATAAATCGACGTGTTAATGGAAAGATTAATTTTGAGCGTGGATGGAGAGACTATGTAAATGGATTTGGTGACTTAAATGCAGACATGTGGCTTGGCTTAAAATTTATACACCTGCTTACGGTATCGGGTTTTACCTATATATCATTTTCTTTCCTAATGGCACACAATGGAAATGAGGCCAATGTCGTATATGATCCTCTTATGTATCGGATGAGAATGACAAATTTCGAATGTATGTAGGTTATAATTTTGTTGCGAATACAGAAATGCAAAACTATATAGGTTCCTTAGGAGGGTTCCGTTACCATAATGAAATGCAATTTACAACTAAGGATTCTGATAACGACCTTGCATCTGATAGGAATTGTGCTAATTACAATGGTGAATATTACAGTTCAGGTGGATACTGGTATAAAGGATGTGTACAACTTGCTAACATCAACGCCGTGTTTACTAACATGAATATTTACAAAGGAATGTATTCATATAGATTTTCTAGGTGTTTGGTCAAAATTCGTAGACTTTAAATTTTGTCATTTACAACTTTTAAGAAATATTTTTAATGTCTTAGTAGCGCACCATAAAATATTATGTTCAATACAATTTATTTGTTTAGTGATGTTGCCATACACCACCTCGCTTTAAAACTTTCTAGAGGTTTAGGAGTTAAGTTCCTTACTTAAAAAATATGTTAAGACAGAAGATAAACTTTAAGAATTGGCTTAATCAAATAATCACCTGGACTGTTACCGGGAAGTGAGACCGGGTGCTCTGGAGGGTAAACACCTAGCTACTTATGCCATGTGCAAACAATTGAACGACAAATACTGTTCAGAATAAATTAGACACATCGACTGTATTTTAATCAATTTTAAGATGACAACAATAAAAGTTTTTGAAAGATCTTAATAAGCCTAGGCTTGCAATTATCCCAAAGTCAACAATTTATAGGTAAGCAGCTTGCTTCTTGTTCAGAGTTACCGCCAAAAAGATAGAAACTTTGAAATGATACTTTTGTGTTTTAAAAGTATTTTAGAAGTTCGCTCTTTTAACAAATGAGAAACTTGTATTAAAATAATAATGTTTCTTAATTAACCTTGTCAAATCTGGGAAAAAGACTGTCGCTAAATCATTCAACTACACATACAGATATATAGATGACGTTCTTTCTCTAAATAATCACAAATTTGGAGAATATGTGAATGTCATCTATCCAAGTGAGCTTGAAATAAAAGACACGACAGATTCTCCATGTTCTGCTTCATATTTGGACTTATACCTCAATTATGACACCCATGAAAGGTTACATCTGAAGCTATACGACAAACGTGATGACTTCAATTTTTCTATTGTCAACTTTCCGTTTCTTTGCAGTAATATCCCTGCTTCTCCTGCGTATGGTGTATATGTTTCACAGTTAATACGGTACGGTAGAGCTTGTTCCCACTATGGGAACTTTCTGCAACGAAGCAAATTACTTACAATTAAATTGTTGACACAAGGATATTGCAAGCCTAGGCTAATCAGGGCCCCTTAAAAAGTTTTATGGCCGTCATCACAATATTGTTGATAAGTATGTAGTCACTGTATCCCAACTTATACTGGATATATTTGACTTACCATAGTTCTTTGTTCCTTTCATTCTCAAAATTGACTTGCACGTGACGGGTGTAGCTAGCTAAACAGGAGGTGCTTACCCTTCCGGAGCACCCGGCCTCACTTCCTTGATGGAAGTTCACGTGTATCACCAATTTTGCCAGTTTGCAAAGTTTTTACATTGTTTTTGGGATTGTGATATGGACAAGGACTGGTATGTTTGTTTTATTTTTATTATTAACACACATTCCTCTACACCAAGAATATTTTCACTACAAAAATATGTTTCTTTGTCTTCTGTTTTACAAATTTTGAATTAAGAAATTAAGAAAATGTGTTATTGAGTTCCAGCGGGATCAAATCTTGTTTTTAGCTCAACTGAGCTTAAAGCTCAGATGAGCTATTGCTATCCATCTTCTTCCGTCGTGCGTCATACGTAAACTTTTTACATTTCAATTTTTCTCCAAAACCACTGGGCAAAATTTAATGAAACTTGGTAATCATCATGCCTGGGTGAAGCCCTTTCAGACTTGCACAAATGAAGGAGTCAACTCCCCTTGGGGGTCCCATAAGGAGGGAAATAGTGAAAAACTGTAAAAATCTTCTTCTCTGAATCTACAAGAGATATACCGTAGTTAGTTCATTTATAGCATTCTTAGGTCATCTATTTTCAGATTTGCACAAATGGTAGCCATGGGGCTTAAAATGTGGGCATGGCAAGGCACTAAGTGGGAAAATTGCTAAAAATTCTATATTTGTCACTGTATCCTGAAAACTATTAACTTTTGAATAGACATGTATAATTCGAATATTGTGGGTATTGATAGAATGATCATTTTGATATATGGTTTAAGGTCATATGTTCAAAGATCAAGGTCACAGCTGCAAAAGAAGACTTAAATAGTTAATTATCTTGAAAATATTATGCATAGGCATGTATATTTGAATATTGTAGGTTTTGATCATTTTAATATATGGTTCAAGGTCGTATGTTCAAAGGTTAAGGGCATAGCTGCATAAGTATACTGAATTGGTTAATGATTTGGAAATAATTTATTGCACTACAGTTACTTCATGCATATTAGCTACTTATAAAGGAAATGTGTCTGAATATTTCTATTGAAGTTTTGTGGCAGTTTTTAACTTGGAAAAATATATAATACAAATACCAGTTAAATTTTGATGTGCTAGATGTGCATATTTCGGAAATTCATTCGTTATCAGTGACACTTAGAAAACTTATGTATTTAATATATTGTCTATTACACTCTGCAAACAATTTTGGACGTATCCTCAGATGAGCGATAAGGCCCATGGGCCTCTTGTTTTTAGCTCACCTGAGCACTTTGTGCTCATGTGAGCTATTGGTATCAATAGAGGCAGACCCTCCGTCGTCCGTCCGTCCGTCCGTCAACAATTGCTTCAAACAACTTCTTCTCAGAAACATCTGGTCACATTTTATTCAAAGTTGGTCAAAAGCATCTATAAAACATTGTCTTTCAGATTTGTGTTTTTGGTTGCCATAGCTACCAAATGTAGGTCACACTGACCTACATAGTTGAAAACCTAAAACATTTTTATCTCCAAAACCACTTCACTGAGATAAAATCTGATGTGATATTTGGCATTTAAAGCATCTTATATCTTATATACCAAGTTTGTGAATTTCAATTATTTTTGTGAAAAATTAGGTTACGCGTTTTTGTGCTTATTTTTCATACATTGTAGATAGTACTTTTTTACCAAAATAACATTAATGAATTAATTTAGGTGAATTCTTTTTCCAAACTAACAATGGTGCATGGAAGAGGTTTTATGAATTTTTACTTTTTAGTGTAATTATTTTTTTAAATACATGTGACACTGATATGTAGATAAAGCTAAAACCTTGAAACTTTTTTTTGTTTTACAAAATCACTGTTATGTGACATAATTTAAACTAATTGAACAATTTTTTTAAAATAATTTGCAGTTGACTTTTAAATTTTTTTTAATATCTTAATTAATGTGTCAAATTTGTAAAGTCTTAAATCCGGATCTGAAAATTGCTCGTGTGAGCTTAGGTTACAGCTTTTGGCCCTCTGCCATCCATCCATCCATCAAACGACTTCTTCTCAGACAATACTGGTCACATTTCATTCATATTAGTCAAAAGCATCTATAGACCATTGCCATTCGCAGTTGTGTTTCTGGTTGCTATGGCTACCAAAAGTAGGTCACCGTGACCTACATAGCTAAAAACCAAAACAATAAAAATAATGTTCTCTGAAAACACTTCTATTGAGGCAACATATTAAGATTTACCAGGTATTATCAAGACATACCAGTTACATTTTAACTCAGTTGAGCAAATTAGGGCCATCTTGAGCCTCTTGATTAATATAACCATTTTATATTATATGTATTTATTTCTTTAAAAGTCCTGAAATCACCCGATTAAAAAATGCAATGTGAATCTTTAACATATCATTTAAACTAGTTTCAACATATGCCGTTTATTAAAATACATGTTACAATTATCATTATATGTTATTAATGTTTTATCTAGAACAACCACTTGGAAGCATGACATTCTAATGATCCAAGCTATATGGGTCTCACAAGAACGTCATATATATATATATATATATATATATATATATATATATATATATATATATATCTTTGTGTAGTTGAATGATTAAGAGACAGTCGTCCCTCAAAACTTGACAAGGTTCGTTAAAAGTTCTGATTTATATGAATAAAGAAACAAATCAGCAAGCAAAGCTTGTTTGTTGGAAAATTATATTGCCAAACACAGCATATAAGGTGTCTATCAAAAACTCTTAACATTTTGTTAATAGTTTTTGGTATGTTTTTGATTGCAGTCTGTAAGGTGTTTACAGAACAACAAGAATCCCTGTTGAGCACTAGAATTAATATCTTGGTTTACCTTTTTTGTAAAAAGATGACAAGTAAATGATTTACTTTAGACGTTTATATAAAGTAGAATGAGAGATAGTGGTGTAAAGGGTAAAAAAATCAAAAGTCTTTTGTACTTTTTACCGAAGATAGAGTATTATAAACAAGATGTCCAAGTAGTTGTTTAGAATTTTTGTGAATCCACATTCGGGTGATGCCAGATGCAGAATCGACTTTTTCTGAGTAATTCTGTTGGCCATCTCTGACGACTGTTAATATTTGTGTTAGAATCACTGATAATGATTGAGCAGTACATTTTGAGGATCCTGCTTTACTGGTCAAACCAATTAATTTTGAGGCCCCCAGTATTTTCCACATTTCCTCACTTTATATTAGATGCGTAATTCTAGACATAGTCTCAATTTGTTCCAGCAAAGCATTGCACTATTCCAACGTTTGTATCTATAAGGACTTTTTATGTCAAATCATGCCAACCAATGATTAATTGATCAAACCCAGTTATTTCAAAAGTATACAAAAATAACTTCCATTTGAAAACTGCTCGAAATGGTTCTTGTTTGAATTTTCTGTTTTTAAAATAATTAATCTTGAGATATTGTTTGTAAAACCTTATTGTGATATTGATAATTCCCAAAGAGAATGTATTAGCAAACGAATAGAAGGAAACGGCAAGGGCAAGAAAACCATGACTAAAGAAGAAAGAACAGAAGAGAAAACCAAAAGATAAACGAAAGTAAGTGTTAATCTATATTTTGACCGTTTTATAAAAACTTTGTGATACCGAAAATGAAATTTTACTATCCTGACAACAAATTGTTCTTTGCAGCAACTCTTGTACCAGAAGAATGAGCGATGCAACAAGGCTTAAGGTTGCATTTAAGGTCTGCTGAATTGTCGTGGAAAAATATACAGTCACAAGTTGTAAAACAAGATAGACGGTTAATACACAGAAGCACATTACAAAGAAACTGAAAGTGTGGTAGACAGAATGCGGCCAGGACAGCCACTTAAATTAACATATCGTGAAAAACGCTTTTTGAGAAAAGAATGTGTTAAACAACGTCATGTAACTTTAACATTCCTTGGCTAGATTTGGATTTATATGGTTTTGGAACTTTAGATTCATTATTTTCAACTGTTTGGCATATATTTTTTATCTATCAATTTTTTCGGTCTTAGTGTCACTGATGAGGAATGAATTTCCGAAATATGCACATCTGGCACATCAAAATTTAACTGGTATTTGTGTTATATAATTACTACCCCTGAGCGGGTACCGCTGCTGGTGGAGTAAAACTCCCCGAGGGTATCCATAACTCAGAAGGCAGTACTTTGTGCTGTCAGAAAATGTACCATTTAGCAAAACTTTCAGTCGTCTAAAATTTGAAATCTATTTTAAACTAAGGTTTGTTCTCTCATGCAAAACATTCCTTAGGAGGATATAAATTTATATTATTTTGGAACTTTAGATTCATTATTTTCAATTGTTTGGCTTATATTCTCATCTATCAATTTTTTCGGTCTTGGTGTCACTGATCATGATGAGAAATGAATTTCCGAAATGTGCACATCTGGCGCATCAAAATTTTACTGGTGTCTGTGTTATATATTTGACAAAATTTAGAGTATCGTTGTGGAAAATAGGTTGGAAAGGAAACTTTAAGATGCATTATAAGTAAATTTGGTCTGAAAAGTTATGTTCCGGGACTAAATTATTTAATAACAAAATTACCAGAAACTTAAACGATTTCAGTGGGCAAAGGAGCATTTAGATAAATCGATAAAAATTTGAAATAAAGTAATTTTCTCAGATTTATCAACCTTCAAATCAAATGAAAATCGTAGAAAATTTAGTGTGGCGTTACAAGCATGAGAAACACAGAAGACTTTTTTCAGACTTAAGTAAAACATCAAGCTCAAGTACATATCTGGGGTGTCATCTCACCAAATGGTCCAGGTATTCTTAAAAGGATTGATTGGAAATAAAATATTAAATCTTATCAGAAAAATATAATAAATGATATTGATTCAGTGTCATAATGTTTAGTTTTTTCCTCTAGATACTTCATATTTCAGTAGGACAATGCTCCTTGTCATGTTTTTCGTTCGTCAATATAATTTCTTGACAGGAGAGTGTAGCCACTATCAATTGCCCTGCTAATTCCCCTGATATATCCCCGATGGAAAATGTGTGGTACTACATAGGTGAGAGGGTAGCTAAAATTGCGCCAAAAACATTAGCTGAGCTTTGGAAAGCTGTAAAATCAGAATAGTACCGATTGGATAGGAATTACCTAAAATCTTTCTTCGATAGTATGCCAACTAGAGTTTTTATTAAGTTAGGAGTGGGCACGCAAAATACTGAGCTAATGTGTTTAAATATGATATATGATTGCAAATAATTTGTGAATAATATTATTTTTTAAAAAATAAATTGAATCATGAAACGTTATTACGGTTTTCTGATTATTGTGGGGCCTCCAAATTACTAGTAATTGGTTTGTCCAGTATATCTTTTTTTGTATGGATTTTGTAAAATTTAGGCATCCAATACAAGTAAGGCAGGTCAAGTTCTTCCTGTTTTAAATTGATACTAAAAAGACTCAGGAACTCCCCTAAACAACAGAAAGAAACCATGACAACCAAACACAATAGTATCTAAAAAGCAATGTATTGAGCTGGTGTTAAAAAAACGATCCGGTTCAATAAATCATTTAGGAAGCTAGCATTCCATCTATTTACAAATAGAAATGCATAAAGTCATTTTCAATTAAAGTCAGCTAATTAAATGATTCTACTAGGCATCCATATTAACGTTTAAATAGTTGTATCAACACAAAGTCCACGTGACAAGTATTTTATATGTTACGGGTGACGGGTGTAGCTAGCCCTTCCGGAGCACTCAGCCTCACTTCCTTGATGGAAGTTCACGTGTATAACTAATTTTGCCAGCTTTCAAAGTTTTTACTTTGTGTGTGTGTGTTTTTTTAAAAAAAAATTATTTATTTATTTATTTTTTTGATTGTGGTTTGGACAAGGATTGGTATGTTTGTTTTATTATATACTAGAGCCACGTGCAAAATTAAGGTAAAAGATGTTTAACCATCACGCGTTTCTAGACATCAAGCGGACACCCAAAACAAAAATTGCTCAAGTTTTCAAGATTAAATACTGCTTTTGGTTGTAAGGACAGTTGTTATTCATGTTTTTCTATTGCAAATTTTTACTTTATTACAAAAAAAAACTAAAACTTTTTAAATCCATTTAATATTACCGTAACAAAACATTAAAAGGAACATATACTGTATATAAAACATTGTATATTTTATGTACCTATATTTGTAGATAAAATATCTTAATATTTTTTCCGAAAAAATTATAAAATGTAAGAAACCCCATTTGGTTCTAAAACATAATTTACAGTTAAGTAATAGACATAAAAGCTTGTTTTTACTTTTTCTTCTTGTTCACAATAGTTTACAATTTCTTAACAATGCTAATGACTAATTATTGTTCATGTTTTCTTCTTTGATTTACTGTTTCTTTCTTGCTTGAATAAAACATTAAATGGATGAAGTAAAGTACAAACTGCAAGACCCAACATAAACCAATTCACCTGATTAATAAGAAAACAGAAAAGTAGCAAAATCTTAACAATTTTATCTTCTCATTCCACGTTTGTGCCGAGATATGTCAAAATTCTCATTTCTTCTCGTCTTGAATGTTGTGTTAACGTTTGTTTAACAACTACATATTGCACTCTAACTCAGGTGTCTATATTTGTGGATTACTCTAGGTCGATATTGCAATGAAATCGCGTAACGCGCCAGACACGATCGTTCCACAGTTTAAAAAACTACAAAAAAATCCCAGTCATGTGATTTACAAAGTTGTTAATAATTTAAGACAATTTACTGTTCATGTTTTCCTCTTTAATTCACTCTTTCTTTCTTGCTTGAATAAAAACATTTAATGGATGAAGCAAAGTAAAAACTGCAAGACCCAACAGTAACCAATTTACCTGAAATTATAGGAAAAAAGAACAATAGCATATCTACTTAATCTTCTATAGTTAATGTAAGAATCCACATGTCTTTAGTATCAATTTGAAATTTATAGTATAATAAGAAAAGCTATCTTTTCTTTCTGCTTATTTGTTTGCCGGGTCGTTTTCTTGATAGTATTTGTCGAAACAAATAGCAGTATTTTAGCTTTAAAGTTTTATTTGAAGTACAAAATAATTATACAGTATTTACTGTGTGTTTATGTAGCAGATACTGGGTGAAATGAAGCAAATAATTTATTGAAAAGACAAGATTGCCATTAAATTCTTTGTTAAACTTTTGAAAAAATATGTTTCGTAGAAAGGTTTAAAATGGCTTCATTTTATCGTTTTAGGCACTTTCAGTTGAAATTAAAAATTTAGTAGAAGTCCTTCCTTGACAAAAACCCTGAATATTTTATTGTTAAAAGATTTGATATTTAGTAAAACTAGCAATAGCATTCAAGTAACGGCTTAAGTCTTAATTAATAAAATTGACAACCAGGAAACTAGATAAACAAAATGCTTTGTTGAAACTAAAAAACCATAAACAAATGAGAAAAATAATTGCATACCATGTATATACAAATATATCAATCAATCTATTTAACCATTTTTTAGTTTTAGATTGCTATGGTAAAGTTTTGACATATTGAAAGTCACTAGACTATTCTTGTAAAAATCATTAACTAACATTCAAGATGATAAAGTAACCAAATTGGATTGAATAACAGAATATTAAAGATAAAATTTATTTTACTTTACTGTTTGTTTTACTAGAAATTTTATAAATTATATGCCAAAAAAGTAAAACTACCAATCAAGAGAACAAACGTACGTGTTTTAAAGCATCATCATAGGAGTCTATCCATACAAATAAAGCATATTGCAGAAGTCCAAATATTCCAGACACTGTTATGACAAAACCATATAAAATACCAGTGAATTTTATTGGAAATCTGCAACAAAGAAATACCTTTCTTTCAAAAAAATGAAAAACAAATATCTTTACCAATGATTATCCACAGCTGAATAAAACACAAGATAATTATAAGTGATTTCAAAACAAAAAAATCGTCATTTTGTACATTATTAAACTAAATAAACATTTTATTTAAATAAAAATCTGTAACTTAACAGCCAAACGTGTGGTAATATTAAACGAATTTAAAAATAGTACAATTACATCCAGTAAACTTCAACAAAGAAGAGTTGTAATAACACATGTACAAAACTGTTTTGAATCAACTAAAGGAAACACACTTTTTTTACTAAATAGAAAGAGTATGAAATACAAACATGCTAATTATCTATAGAGTTGTACCAGTGCTGTATGTTAATTTTAACGGAAAAGTGTAATAAAAAATCCAGATATATTTGTACCAATTAATGGAATCCCTGACAAGCTAAAGTAAACATGAATGAAAAAAGACTATAATATTTTTATGGTGAAAGATTCTGTTGTCAAAAACGTAATTTCTGAAACAGATGTTTTGTTTGTTTAAATTGAAGGTCACATTTTAATTTTTAATAAAAAAAATTTCTAACAAAATGAACATGAATTAAAAAATAGTTCATTATCACACTTACACACTGGTGATATATCCCATGTTTACAGCATAAATAAAAGAGCGTAGAAGTACCAAGTTGATAAACAAACCATAAAACACAGTGTTAGATGATATAAATGTAAGAGCAGACAGGCTAATAACCAAAACTGCACAGATCAATAAAGGAACAACTTGAGGCATCAAAGTTTTATATTTATCTGAATCTGTTTCTGAAATTAAGAAAAAATATGTATGTAAAATTTATTGACATTAGCTTTTTGTTATGTTAATCTTCGATTGCGAACAAAGTTTTTTTTTCAATTGAGAGTGATATTTGAACGACATCACTTTCACTACGAATTTATTAATTCAAACGCGGTTTCAACGTAGTTTGTTTCAAATTTACAAAGGTATATGTCAGAAAAATCTTCGATTAAATTAAATATAACGCTTATTGTGAATATTATAGTTGATATCATTAGAAATTACGGTACATCGTTGCATATCAACCTAAGCGTTTTTGTAAAATTTCTATTGATTGTATGGATCTGAGGTGAGCTAATTGTAAACGTAATTTTTTAAAACTTTTATTGCTACAATAACTGGTAAAAGTCTAATGAAAAATCCCATGTTTCAAGAAACACCTACAAAACACAGCGAAACAAATCTATTTTTGCTTTTTTATGGCTACCGGATCTGGAATTGATGGAACATAAAAAAAATACATCCAACAAAAATACCCGTTTAATTTTGTCATACGACCAATTTGGAGAAATTCTTAATAAGTGAATTGTTGAATATGCCATGCAGTTTAGAATTAAAACTCAAAGTTCAAAACTTATATAAATCCAAAATTAATTAAAGAATGTATTTTCTAAGGGAACAAACCTTAGTTTGCTGTAAGCAAGTTTGCTGCTTCAATCTTGGTGATTTATACTGTAATTTATAGGGTGTTTTATTGTTGTTGTCAGTGCAAATAGATAACAGATAGGTATATTTATTTGATTCAAAACTAAACCTTATTTCATTTCCATAATCAATTACAAATATTCAGTAAAAGATTGTTCGTGTTTTACTTACAGTCCAGCCACAGGGACCCAGTCTTAAAAAGATCATTTACTTGTTAATTGGAGATGTTTCTTAAGTCAGTCATAAGGAATACTTAAAGCCCAATTTAACTGTATATTTTCGAGAAATATCAAGCTTTAATGTAGCGAAATATATCTAATTTTTACTCACTTGAAAATACATTTTTCTGCCACTCTAATAAAGATCCAGACAAAAATGATCCGACGATTCCTCCCATTAATGTGTATGACAGGACGTCCGTAAAATGTTCAACTGTTAACAACAAAAATTTCTTAAACGAAAGCATTTGTTTCTTCGAATTGCTGCATTCAAGTTAATTCTTCAAATAATTCCTCTGTACGTTAATGTTACCATTTGAAGTGTATTAAACAAAATACCTCTTTAATTTCAGTGTGCTACATTTGCACATTTCTGGAATTTTATGTATATCCTCGGGGAGTTTTATTCCACAATCATTGCTTCAAGTAGGATTATGTATAAATATGATTTATTACCTGGAAAATAACCTGAATGGACGCTGTAGACACCGTGTAATTCGCAAAGCGAAGTGAGTAACGCAAAAGTGTGCACAGTGTCCATTCAGGTTATTTCTCAATGACCCAAATGGACATCAGATTCAATGCTCATAATTAAAATTTAAAGACAATTTTTTTCAAATGAGAGAATAACAACTTTAAAACAAGGTAAAATGACGTGCATTAAACGTCGTTCTAGATTACATCACAAACACCTCGGCACCGAGTTCGAGTCATTGAGACATTAACTGAACTTAATTTCCGTTTTTAATTAATGAAATCATTAGAAATTTGTCAAATTTAGTTATTTTGTACTTGTCACAGATGCTCATACTAATTGAATTATTTTTTCTATAAATATTCAAAATGGCATTTTATGCCACAGATCTTCAATATAGAATTATATTTGGTTTTTAGAATTCTGATGCAAAAACTTTAAGCACCGCATTTAAGTAGCCAAGCTATTTTATTTAAGGTAACATGTATTTTGAAAAGGACAAAGTCAACAGCTATCGCAACATAAGTTTTTTATAGAAACAGCAAAACAAGACCAGTTTTGTCGTAATGGGATCATTATTACTACAAACTTAAAGACACTGTATGGAAACAACAGCTAAAATTGTTTTGTAATATTTGACAACCTGACATCAAATCACTTATCTTACAACCAGTAAATTGCAAACACTAACATTTTATAATTAAAAATAAACCTTATTCAAATATATTAAATACCTCTTTGACTAACTAACAGTAACTTTTAAGCTGTTTGTATAATGAACAATTAAATGATTTGATATCAAAGGAAAGGTAGCTCGATGTAAAACTTACAGCACTAGGAGAATTCTGGTTTATTATATGAAGTAAAAACTAGTCTTGTCAAAGTGATCAATACTTTAAATCTTCAAACTTTCATTTTCATTTTCCAATGTTAAAGTGTAGTAATAAATATCTTACCATCTTTCTTTTCTGTGAGGACTATTTCCAGTTGTTTGTTAATTGAACCCAGAAAGAAGACAAACTTTAAAATCAGTATTGAAAGAAATATAGTATGAATTACATATAAGCTTGAAAATAAATGTTGTTTTAATGTTAATTCCTGTGTTGATTTTTTCTTGTTTTGATCATGTATTTCTATAGATTTGTAATTAAATTCTATTTTATCATTTTCGTCATGATTAACAAATTTGTATTTGATTGGTTCTATTACACTTTGTTTTTGGTTTGATGGTGACATTACTTCTTCTTTTGGTTCACCTGTTTAAAAGATAACAAGAAATTGTTTATTAATATTTTAATTTTCAAAAAAGCAAAAATATTATTTCCATTTTGACCGTTGCATTCAATCCTCACACAATCAAAAATATATAATAACAATGTTCTAAAACTTTTTAAATTCTGCCTTTCCTTTTAAAAATAAAGACAAGGAGTTACGATAACGCAAATTAGCTTGCATCTAAAATTGGTTGCGAAGGAATGAATGAAATTTCAGTTCATATTTAAGCCATTTATATAATTTACGTGTGTAACTAATTTTGCCAGTTCTCAATTTTTTTTATTGTGGTTTGGAGAAGGACTGGTATGTTTGTTTTATTCTATTACCTTTCTTACTTAAACCGTGTTCCTCGTCTTCAAGAACATTAACAGGATTAGTGATTCCAGATTTGACTTCCATGTCTACATCGTGTACTTTAACAGTAAAACGTGAATGTACGAATGTATTTATCCCGCTGATGACGAAATGCAAAAGTGCAAATCCTATAAACGAATACTTCCTGCTGATGCCATTTTGATATAAAGCCTAAAACGAAGATGCAATAATTTATTATATAGAGTATTTATTATACCTGCTGTTTTTTACATTTTTTTTTACATTTTTTCAAAGCTATATTGAAAGTAACTAGTTATGTTTTTTATTTTATTGCTACTTCACAATCACCAATGTACAAGTATAATTTATGGTTGTTACTAGAAATATTTTAGCACTGCAACTCAAGTGAGAAAAATTTAGCAAAATAATGCATTTATTAAAAATATCTTTAACAACATATTATAATAAGCAACTACATACATACTCGAGCTTTAGCAGAAGAAACAGATTTTAAATAACAGTCAAATGGTAAAGACTAATACATGGTACTTGGGAAAATTATGATAACTCCTTAACTATTCTGGTTATGATTGAAAATCTGCATTAGTTCAACTTTTTTAGATATTTTAAGCTGCATTAAGTTTTTCAATTTTCTGATTTTTTTTTCTAAAAATATTTTTAAAAAAATAGATAACTTCTAATCACGATCCGTGAGATTTATTTTCTAAACTTTCATTCCTTTTTGCTGTAAATAAACGGAATCCTTTAACCGGTTGGTCAGTGTTTATTGATGATTAATTCATGAGCCGGGAGCATGCGCATGTATACGGAAGCCCCATTAAATCGAAAATGAAACCTGACAAATACTATTAATTGTCCGTCATTAGTATCCATATGCATTTGCAGTTGTGTTATGTATCCCTTACTAAGGCACAAATAAAAAAATCAATGAAGTTCTATGTTTAATTTATTTAATCGGCTTGTTAGTTGTGTTTTAATGACCCGGGTTTTTATGTCGTAAACATGTTCTAATATTAGGTCCCACATGCTACATCTCGCTGGGAAATTATTGTTGTTTCTGTATTTATTCGAGTTTTTATCATTGAACAAAACAAATGTAGCATTGTTCATTAGGACCATCATTAATTAGATCAGTACCGTTTTTATTTTTTTTCATGGAAAACATATTGCAGCTTTAACAATATGCCTTTTCAATTTTGCTATGACATATGTGCACATTTCGGAAATTATTCCCTCATTAGTAATACCAGGGGTCGAAAAAAATTTAAACATAAAAAGGTAATGCAAAGGTTTGAAAATCAATATATTCAAAGTTTAAAAATTATATGAAATCAAATCTAGCTTAAGGAATGCTTTGCACGAGGAAACAAAACTTAGTTTTAAATGAGTTTCAAAAATTAAGACGGCTTAAAATTTTGCTTCAAGTTTCATTTTCTGACAGTACTGCCTACTAAGTTATGGATACCTTCGGGGAGGTTTACTCCAATACAAGATACTTCACTTAATAAATAATTTTAGATTACTTTGGTCATGATAAAATCTTTTATAATTTTGACACAATATAACATTTGTGAGATAAATGCTTTACAGATCTTGTCATATTTGATTATGTAGTATATAGTAGTACTGCTTTGGAGGTATATTCTATTACAAACCTTAATTACTCTAGTCATGATTGAAGATGTATCATAACTTCCACTTAATGTACCAATGTACACTGAGGAACCAGCCGTCAGGAATGATCCTACCTGTTTAAGTATATCACAAATATTCATTCCACTTTCATAAAATAATATTAAGTGAAACAAGCATTCATTATTGATTCATGAATATTTTACAGTATAAACCAATAAAATATAGAAGAAAACCATGTACAATATACTTAAAGACTGTTTTATGTAATAAATTTTGATATTGTTTACTTACTCAATATGCAAACAAGGTTTAAATGACTAAAAAAGATAATAAAAAATTTAATCAGACCTTTTTTAACTTATAAGAAAAAGACCAAACAAGGCAGTTTTACTTATTTCTATCGTTTGTATTATCAGTAACCCACAGTGGACAACTGAACAACTAGCAACCTATATAGTATTTTTTACATCAAACTTCCGACAATAACTTTATAGACTTACCCTAATATTTGAAATAAGTAAAGAAAATCCTCCGATAGATAACAAACTCAATCCTGGTAGAATTAACCATGGCAATTCTGTCAATGACAATATTTTAACAACATTTAATCTCAAATATTATGTTTTATTTGTTCTGATCAATTTAAAAAAAAGTAGGACTATAAACTCTCGGACCTGATACCATTTTGTAACAATATTGGAATCTGCAGTCTTATTATAGGTTTCATATCTCACTAGTTTTTGGTAACTTGTACTCTTGTGTTAGCAACAAACTTCAGTTCCATTAATGAACCTATTAAGTTCAAAGTTCATATAGCAAAGTAGATGTATAGTAACTAAACATATATATATTTTTTTTCGAAACATGTGTATTTTTTTCAGAATATACAAATAAATTATTATTGATCTAATTGTTGCAAATTATGAAAAAGAGCATTTTATCTAATTGTTGCAGATTATTAAAAGATCATTTTATCTAATTGTTGCAGATTATGAAAAGAGCATTTTATCTAATTGTTGCAGATTATAAAAAAGAGCATTTTCGTCAAACAAATTATTCAAAAAATCATTTTTAGCTTATGTTAAATTTTATTGTTGCATTTTATGTATATATAATAGCTCTTAGGTAAAACGATATTTAAATGATGCGAAACCAATATGGTTCGTGCTAAAATATCATATCTATTTAAAAACAATACCCTAAACGAAACAATAAACCAGGAAATACAATAATATAATCCCACCTTTTGATGTAAACGCCAGGCATAGAGCACCTCCAATTAACACTGGCCTGTAAACGAAATGGTATCGAGTTATTGTGGCTTTCAAAACCAACTAAGAATTCTCAAAAATTTTCAAAAATGAAATTATGCTTTTTAAACGTGTAACATCAGGAAAATGCATTAGTTAACTTAGAGTCAAAAACTTTAATGTTTTACATACAATTTTAACAAGGTCAATACTATTTTATTGCTTAATTATTATCTTTGTAAACATTACCTGTTGATCAGCGAAAATTATTTATATTAATATTTGTTTAAATCATGTCTGAAAGATACTGCATGTTATTATTGCAATTAACAGAAGTGATTTTAGACAACACTGGTCCCAGAAAAGCTTTTTTTAATTTTTAAAACACCATGTTTAACCCTGTTCGAAAAAGTATGTCAATATTTTAATATAAATTCTTTACACTGCTTAAAATCGAGGTTGTCTTATATTTTATATTTTTGATGTTTTGATTGTTATTCATTCTCATCACATTAAACAACGTACAGACTAGGATATTTCTGGTAATTGACGATTTTTCTAAACATATTATTTACATAAATTGTTGAGTTAAGTTGAATTTTTTTAAGTAATATCTGTTTAAGAAACATCGTAATTTATATCCGTTTGACATAAATTGAAAAAGAGATATTGTATATATAAGAATTAACTCTAATTTCATCACCGTTGTACCTTTTTTTACAAAAAAACGGTGTTAATGATTCAGAAAGTCAAATGGATATAAATCCAAGTTTTTTACGCATTTATGGTAAAAGGGCCAACTCAACCCAAATACTGATTTGTTATTGACAAAGCCTTCTTTCTTTTAAAACATATTTTTTTCATGTATAAACCTGTTTTCTAGATGTGTATTTTCATGACAAAATACTATTTTAAACCGTTTAGAATTCGTTAAATTTTGAGATTTTAACTGACATTTAAGCACTACTGCTGCACAACAATGAAAATAATGTGTATCATTTTGTATCATGGGTTTTACCTGCCCAATAATGACTTTTTATGAAAATTTAACAATTTGTAGATTTGTAGCTGAGTTATGTCAGTTATTATCTTTTTAAACTTCCCTAATAAAGCAAATATAATACTTTCATTCTAATGTCAACACGCAACCAAACATTATGCAAAGCATACACGGCTGTCCATTTCAAAATCAATTCTCAGTATAAATTGCAAAAATGCAAAAAAAATTAAATAAATAAATAAATTTTATTTTCAGACACTTTGGATTTTACCAAGACATCTTCTGTTACACATGATACATGCAATTTGCAAAAAATAAAAAATCGTATTTTAGGCTAACTTAATTTATTAAAACGTAACATTTAAATTTATTTATTAAAAAGTGAAAAGAAACAATCCCAGTTGAAAATATATCTTTTTACAAAGAATCAAAGGCATGCTTATGGTCGTGTATATACAATGTATAAACACAAATACACAAACACAAATACCAGTTAAATTGTGATGTGCCAGATGTGCACATTTTGGAAATTTATTCCTCATCAGTGACATTAAGACCGAAAAGTTTGATAGATAAAAACATAAGGCAAACAGTTGATAATAATGAATCTAAAGTTCCAAAATTATACAAATCCAAATCCAGCCAAGGAATGCTTTGTATAAGAGAACAAACCTTAGTTTTAAATAAATTTCAAATTTTAGACGGCTGAGAATTTAGCTAAATGTAAATGTATTGTTATCATGAATATAAATAAGATTTAGTTATATTAATATTGGATCTACTTTTTCTATGAAAGGATACTTACATAAAGATAATCCTAGTTCTGACAGCTCCAAAGTGTTCAGTCATTTTTCCTAAGATGACATTTGCTGTTGTACCAATACCAAGAGCAATACTAAACCAAAGATTAAACTGCTGATCCTGTTTTGAACACGTACTTGTAGAATTGTCGCTTAACACCTGATAGACACTCGTCAGGTTATCATGTAAACTTTGGTTTTGTGACTGATGTTGACACAAGTCCGAATATACACCTTCATCTATGAAAACATACAGTAAAGTTCCCCAGCCGTATGGTAGCCCAGCAAACAAAATAGTCTCACAAATCGATAGCAGTGCAAACAACCTAGCCTTCCATTGGACACCATCTTCACCTTCAATTACATCCATTGTAACTTTAAACTGTTTGATATAAACAATGATGCTTTTTATTGGTGTTTTGGAAATATTTTGCCTTGCTTGTTAACAGTGGCCTTATGACATTTGAAGCATTCTATAAATTACATTTAATGATAGAAACTAATAAAATCAAATTCTTAAATATGATTTACATATATAGTGTGAGTATAAGCGACAATAAACCTCTTAAATTTTTCCAGTTCTTCTGTAAATTATAAGTATATATATATATATATATATATATATATATATATATATATATATATATATATATATATATATATATATATATATATAATGTTATCAGATTTCCTTCTTCCTTCATCCATATCGCCTAATGTCCGAGGATAATAAATCAAATTAGAAAAGGATATATTTAAGCAACTAAAGATTAAAGAAGGAAGGTTTTTGCCCTTTTGGTACTGAATTTAACTTAAAAAGGAAATAATGATACGACATGCCGATTCATAGAATAAAATCGGAAATCCGATTTCCATTTACGGTTTGATTTTACAAAAGTGTAATAAATACAAATTATTTTTCTTTTTAATTTCAAAATATTTCCTCCTGAAAACAGTTTTTCAGGTAAAGTTTTATTCAGTAAAGATCCTCGGTTGTAAGGTATCCCAGCAAACAAATTAGTCTAACAAATCGATAGCAGTGCAACAAGCTAGCTTTCCACTGGACACCATTTTAACTTTCAATTGCATCCATTTTAACTTGATATGTACTTGATAAAAATACTATTATCCTTTTTACAACTGTTTTAGGATATTTTAGGTATTTATTACTTACATTTTATGATAAAAAGTAAAAAACCAAATTTTAAAATTCTAATATATATAAATATTTACTCAACAGAGAGTTACTTTTCATTATCGTGTCAAATGCCTGAGGATAATATCAGTTCGAGAGGTTATATTGTTATCGGTTACAAAAGGAAGTGAGGAAGTCATTGCTTTTTTGGCACTGAACTAAAAAGTTAAGTTTTAACCTACCTTGCTTATTAAAAGCCCAAACCATAGAATAATAATTTATTTACCTGTTGATAATAAAAAAATTAACGAAAATAAAACTTTAAGCGATAAAGAATAAATTTGTGGTTTGTTTGTCGGTAATATTGACGAGTAAATTGTCTTAAGTGATGAAATTTCCCTTGTGTTCATCGATAAAATTAAATAAGCTAGGCAAATTTATAATAACGTGATTTTATTTTTTGAATAATAGCTAGCTCAGTAGGTCGAGTGATCGTTTCGAATGTGGGAAGTCGTGGTTCGAACTTGAAAATACTTGACTTAATTACAAGACTTGAAAATAGGTAGTTACTGTTCCTTCGCCAAGAAATCGACATTTAGAAATGAAAGTCACTGGTCCTTAAAACCCGATGTCAGTGACATGACAGGCTTGACACGTTAATCCCCTCTCGTACATTGCCCTTAGCGCACTGCAAAGGTACAAATACCTGCCACTTCACCTATAGCTAGTGACATCTCAATATCAGTGAATTATTCTTGACAGGGACATAGACAAATTAAATCAAAATGGTGTACAGAGGGTAAAAAATAAAAATGGTGTCTGTATGAAATCAAAAATTGTTGATAAATTATTGTTTACCATATATTTTTTAAAACATTATTTGTCCCTTAGATATTTACCGTTATGTCCTAATAGTAAGTCCGAAGGAAGGCAAAATAACAACATTTAGATAAGTAACACTTTTTAACATTTGACCCCGTGTGATTGTTTTACATGCTATACATCATCGGTATTTGTGTACAATGTGTAATTTTGTTTATCTCTATTATCTATACTATATCTAAATGTAAATAAAGCCGAACATCTCAAACAGGTTTTATCTCTTGTTTAATGTCATTTCATTATGTCTGACTATTTTTCTGACCTCGTTTATGAATTATAAAAAAAACTGAAAATACATGTAAGTATTGATAGCTAAATGACAATTATAAAATAAAGCTGGATTTTAAACATATAATTTTTCCTACGTTTTTATCTCCGAAAGCTTCTTTCTATCTTTGGTGCAGACAAGTATTGAATAAATATTTAAATAAAATTGGATACTATTCCCAGTGTCCGTCAAAAATCTGGATTTTTATAATGAGTTATAGTCTCTCTTGCTAGGCAGTTTATATCGTTTTCTTATGATATGTCGTCGTTTTCTTATGATATGTCGTCGTTTTCTTATAATATGTCGTCGTTTTCTTATAATATGTCGTCGTTTTTTTTTTTTTTTTTTTTTTTTTTTTTTTTTTTTTTTTTTTTTTCGGGGGGGGGGGGGTTGTGTTGTCTTTTATTAAAAAATATACATGTATCATTCTTTATGTTCCCTATAGTAAGCTTTTGTTATCAGTAAGTGAGTTGTGTCATTTATTCTGACTAAATTGTATAATTTTAAGTGAAAGAACACTTACGTAGACTGAAGATTAAAACTATTGTTGCAACTACGGAGTTTGTGACAGCGAATTATGCAAAACTATTATAGAAAATGAAATAAACTTAGATCTAGTTTGATATTTTTCACTTACTTGAATCTATTCATAACTAAAAATCGCTTTACGCATTTGGGATTACCTTTGAATATTTTTGCAAGGGAACTGTTGCTGCTATAGGGATTTTAATGTTTTCAACAATTTATCTAGAAAGATTACAATTTAAAATGGATTGTTCCCTATTCCAAGCTTTTAGATGATTGTTTTATATATATTTTTATATAGGCATTTACAAGTACAATAGCATGTCATAAACACTTAACATGATGAATTACTTTCTTGCCCTAGTGTATCATTGACGAAAAATAAATTACCAGCTATAGGTGAAATTTTGACCTTTGCACTGAGCTTAGAACAATGTGCAAGTGTGCCACGCCTGTCGTGACACGGGACATCGGTTTTTAAGATCTCTTCTGAAGGACCCCGTGACTTTTATTTCTAAATGCCGAGTGATTATAGACGAAAAAGTCAATACCAATTTTTAAGTCTTGAAAAAACCCGAACAGTGTTGGAACCACGACCTCCCACAATCAAAGCAAGCACTCCACCATTGAGCTACCAAAATGGTACCTTGTAGAAGGATGGGTTTTATTTATTTTTACTTACTGAGGCTTGATATTTGCATCCTTTATGATTTTTTTCAGATTATTTTTTTAAAAAGAGATAAACGTATTTAAATGGATCTGAACACCTTTCTGTCATGCTTTTTGGTGCCGTTTTATTCCTTAACTAAAACGTACATCGTCAATGGATAATTGACGGATATTCATGACACACCAATTTTGCGTCAATGTCATATTGTGATAATCCCAACGGCAAATTAAAAAAAGATCTTTGTAAAGCGGTTCTTTGGCGCTTAAAACGTCCTAAAAGCCGATTTTGTGGCTTCTTAGCGTTTAAAATGATATGACTATTGTTACTTTGTTACTTGTTGGTCATTGGGATGACTATTATATCAAAACACGGAAACGTACGAATGTCCATCACGGAAACTACCGATAAATCCTACTTAGGACTAGGTATGATATAGACCAGTAATTTCTACAGTTCTTTATCAGAAACAATTCACAATGTTTAAAGCAGAGACAATCCTCCATATTTCCCTCATCCAAGGGCACTATTTATATAATGTCTAATAATAATTTTTTTCAGATCGACTATTTCAATCACTTGTGTAATGTCTAACTATTACAATTTCAGTCCGATTATATAAATCACATGTTGTAATGTCTAGTTTTTATACTTTCAGACCGATTATTTCATTCACAAGTTCTAATGTCTAGTTATTATAATTTCAGACCGATTATTTCAATCACAAGGTGTTATGTCTAGTTATTATAAATACAGACCATTTATTTCAATCGCAATATTTATTGTCTACTTATAATAATTTTAGACCGATTAATTCGCTGCATGTTGTAATATGTTGTGTTTATATTTCCAGACAATTATTTCACTTGCATGTTGTAATATCTAGTTTTTATATTTACAGATCGATTATTTCACTTGCATGTTGTAATATCTAGTTTTTATATTTTCAGACCGATTATTTTACTTGCATGTTGTAATGTTTGTTGTTATAATTTCAGACCGATTATTTTAATCACAAGTCTAGTTGTTATAAACGCAGACGGATTATTTCAATCGCAATATTTATTGTCTACTTATAATGAATTCAGACAGAATATTTCACTTTCATGCTGTAATATCTAGTTTATTTTATTTTCAGACCGATTATTTCACTTTCATGCTGTAATATCTAGTTTATTTTATTTTCAGACCGATTATTTCACTTGCATGTTGTAATATCTAAGTTTTATATTTTCACACTGATTATTTTACCTGCATGTTGTAATGTTTGTTATCATAATTTCAGACCGATTATTTCAATCACAAGTTGCAATGTATAGTTGTTATTAATGCTGACCGATAATTTCAATCATATCTTGTAATGTCTAGTTATTATAATTTCAGACCGATTATTTCAAACAACTTGTAGTTGTTTTTTTTTTTTAATTTTATAATTCAAACCTTGATAACATAATTGAAATAGTAGAATATTATTCTCAAAATCTATAAATAATAAAATCCAGGCTTACCTGGCGTAAAGACAGCAATGCCAATAAATTTACTGTCCACTAAATGACCAATGGTGGTGGATAAAATATCATTTAAACAATCTCAATGTTGTACTTAGCTCATGTAGACGTCTCATGGTGATCTAGGCATTACACCGTAACATTATATACATGTCTTTCATGGTAACAAAAGCATTTAGAGGCGGTTGTTTGTAAACTATTTTAAAGTAATTTTAAACATACGCCTTGCATGTAAAAACAAATATATTCCAACAGAAACTAACAAGACCTGACAAAATATTAATATTTATTTGTACTAATTCATTGAATATTTAATTGTTTAATATACATGTACATTCATGAAATGGTCATTTTCAAACAATCTTAATTATAAAAGAACTAGTTTGATATTTCACTGAAATTTTGTGATACACTTTTTGATTGACCTACATCGACTTATCAGCTGCAATAATACACGTATGTATACTTCATGTGCTTTTCACGTGCGTGTACGATATATTGTGTTGTTAACTTATACTTTATTGATTACATACTAGCTATATTAGAAAGAACGACATGGAGATAAATTTCGGATCAAAGGTGCCCACACGCACTTACCACAAGTATAATACATTGCGTTATTACCAATATTTTCTCAAATTAAAACATATGACATAATGCAAAAAATAAAATATACATATGATCTTATGATCAGGATGGGTTCTATTTATTTTTACTTGCTGAGCTCTTGTTATTTGTTTCCTTAATGAATTTTCTTTTCAGATTAATTTTTACAAAGAGATTGACATATTTAATAGGATATAAACACCTTTCTGTTTGGGTTTTCTTCCTTAAAATTAAACGTTCATCGTCATTAATTTGGAGGGATATCCATGACGCACTAACTTTACGTCAATGTCATTGGTTTTATCTAAACGACAAATTTGAAAAGACCTTTATAAAGCGGTTTTTGGCACTAATAAAACTTCCTAAACGCCGCTTTTGTGTCTTCTTAGCATTTTTAAAATTGTTATGAATGTTACTTTGATTAATTGTTGTGTCATCGTCAAAAAATATCGTCTGCATGTCAATGGTTCCTTTTATAAAAAATCGACTGAAAGGTCGTTATATGGCATTGGAGAATTTTTGGCCATTGGGATGACGAATGTATCAAACTAACAAGTATATGTAAAATTGAAAGATAAAATTAAAAAAGATGATGTCTAGTTATTATATTTTCAGACGATTATTTCACTTGCATGTTGTAATATCTATTTTTTTTTAATTTCAGACCCATTATTTCACTTGCATGTTGTAATATCTAGTTTTTATATTTTCAGATGATTATTTCACTTGCATGTTGTAATATATAATTTTTATATCTTCAGACCGATTATTTCACTTGCATGTTGTAATATGTTATTTTTATATTTTCAGACCGATTATTTCACTTGCATGTTGTAATATTTAGGTTTTATATTTTCAGACCGATTTTTTCACTTGCATGTTGTAATATTTAGGTTTTATATTTTCAGACCGATTATTTCACTTGTATGTTGTAATGTTTGTTATTATATTTTCAGATTGATTATTTCACTCACATATTGCAATGTATACTTGTTATTAATGCAGACGGATTATTTCAATCACATGTTGTGATGTATAGTTGTTATTAATGCAGACGGTTAATTTCGATCACAAGTTCTAATGTATAGTTGTTATTATTGCAGACGGATTATTTCAATCACAAGTTGTGATGTATAGTTGTTATTATTGCAGACGGATTATTTCAATCACAAGTTGTGATGTATAGTTGTTATTATTGCAGACGGATTATTTCAATCACAAGTTCTAATGTATAGTTGATATTAATGCAGACGGATTATTTCAATCGCAAGTTCTAATGTATAGTTGTTATTAATGCAGACGGATTATTTCAATCACAAGTTCTAATGTATAGTTGTTATTAATGCAGACGGATTATTTCAATCACAAGTTGTAATGTGTGGTTATTATAATTATAGACCAATTTTTTTTATCGTATGTTGTAATGTCTGATTTTTTCAATCGCGTTATAATGTCCGATTTCAGACAGATTGTTTCAAAAACGTTGTAATTTTTTTTTAATTTTAAAATTCAGCCCTTATCAAATTAATAAAACAATATAATTTTTTTCATAAATAATAAAAAAAAACAGCTTACCTGGCGTGAAGACAGCAATGCCAATAAATCTACTGTCAACTAAATCATTTAATATGAATTCATTGTTGTACTGAGCCCGTGTAGACGTTGCATGGTGATCAAGGCATTACAGCTTACCATTATACACATGTATTTCATGGTAACAAAAGCATACGGAGGCGGTGGTTTGTAAACTCTAAAGTAATGCCTTACATGTAAAAGAAAAACATGTACATTCCAGCAGAAACTAACAAGTTTAACCTAATAAAATATTAATATTGATTTGTATAATTTTGTTCTAAGTCACTGAATATTTTATTGTTATATATACATGTACATTTATCAAAAAGTTATTTTGGAAAAAGTTTAAATTGAAAAAAAGTTTGACATTTTTACTGACATTTTGTCAAACTTAATTGCGCCTTTTAGCTTTTTGAAAAAAACCGTAAATTTTATTGGTATGATTGACTAACATCGATTTATAATAATAATAATAATAGCTGCAATAATATGTATACTTCATGTGCTTTTCCCGAAATATTGTGTTGTTAGCTTATACTTTATTGATTACATACTCGCTATATTAGGAAGAACAACATGGAGGTAATTCCGACGGATCATAAGTAAATGACACGCTGTTAACACAAGTATAAAACATTATGTAATATATCGATATTTTCTTAGATTAAAAACATAATCAAAAAATAAAATATACATATGATCATAAATTGTAGAATTTTAGTTTAAAATGTTGTTAGCTTAGATGTTCAATGTTATATATAACAAATGCAAGCTCTCCAAGCTTAGGTCAGTCATACAGAAAGATTTGTTAATTGTTTAGATGTCCGATAGTAGCATTATAAAATAAACTTCGCCATGCAACAAAGACATAAATGGACCACGAGACACACAGTACACACTGTACGCACACATTACTTCTGCAAAACAACACAAAAGTCTAACGTCAGTTGGGTCAGGTTTCAATATTCCATGTATATTACTATATCGCCATTGAATATGCCTAGCCTTACTAGAGCTCGAATGCTACTTTATTTATATATTTATTTATTTTTTTTTTTAATTAATTAATTTATTTATTTGATAGATTGGATGAAATATTGACCATGTTTTAGGATTGAATAAATGTCCATCGACTGACATGCGCTACCAGAATAAGATCATTCAACTATTGTCGATCGGGGCATTTCAATGGCACAAAATGTTTAAGCAATGCCAAATTGTCGACTGCTAGGTTAACAAGTGCACTTTAAGCTCAGCAAGGTGTTTAAATCATTCTGTTGCAGTGTAGAAACCAAGACACAGACTCAGTAGAGCATATTTTGAACATTATAAAAGCTAAACACATAGACAACGGCAACGAGGACACATAAAGCATTGACGCAAGATGTTTTATAGGTGTGAAAAAGCAACAACGTTTCACTTCTTTCAGATTGTGGGTCAGTTATGGCTGCGAACGGGTTGGTATAATACGTATTGATACTGTGTGAATTTGGAATATAGGATACGCAGGATTTGAAGTCTAAAAATCATAAATAAATATGTAAAATATAAGTGTATATTCACCGACTGTGATAGCTACGATGGCGATACCGGGCGCCATGTTACACTTTTTACTGTGTGTCATAATTGTAAACCCAAAACTTGGCAAAGTTACATGCCGTAATACTTTGGTTACTAAGTAAAATGTGTCACTTTTGTCAGCTCAAAATTTGACAAATTGACATGTCATGATATTCTTATTAGTATGACCTATATTTTAACGGTGAAATCCTTAAATCACAGTTACTTACGAAAATATACGATAAACCGTGGCCGTTTCTTTTTATTTGTTAAGAAGACAATCTTACTGGAGAGAATTGTTACTATGGATGAAACATGGGTCCATCATTTCGCCCCAGAAGCCAAACAACAGTCTAAATAATGGAAGCACCTTGGGTCACGCCCGACAAAAAAGGCAAAGACTGTTATATCATCTGCAAAGGTTATGGCCTAAGATTTCTTGGATGCTGATGGTATTATGATAGAAGAATATTTCCAAAAGGGACGACAAACAATCAGTGGCACATACTGTGCATCATTTTTGGGGCAGTTAAGGTAAAACATTAATCTCCAGCGCCGAGGAAAATTCTGTAAAGATGTGTTTTTTTTTCACCAGGACAATGTCCCTATTCACAAGTCTGTCATTGCCATGACTGCAATTAACGTTTTTTGTTTTAAATTGCTTGAGTATCCGCGGAGAGATATTTTTGATACCACCCTAGTCAGGGATCTTAGTCTGAAATAAGCACTTTGAAGTGTCTCTTTACTTGCAAGATTTTACAAATAAAATATAGGTTAAAATAATAAGAGTGTCATAACACGTCACTTTACCAAGTTTGAGCTGTCATGTCATGGCAAGTCTCCTTGCCAAGTTTTGGGTTTACAATCATGACACTTAGTAACATGAGTGTCATATCATGTTCCTTTGTCAAGTTTTGAGGTGACAGTAATGACACTAAGTAAAAGATGTGATATGACGTCCGGTATCGGCCATAATAGATAGCTGACTGAGACTTAAGAAACAGTTGTTGTTGTTGTTGTTGTTGTTGTTGTTGTTGTTGTTGTAATGTTGTTAAACGTTGCATCAGCAATATTTCAGCTTTTCGCGACTAGTGCAAGTTTCTTTATCTCCATGGATTAACCGAAGAACAAAGAACAAGTTCATGTTTGCCTGTATTGAGCGAGTGTGTATTATGGTCTGCCGTGTATTTGCATATTATTATTAACTTGTTAGAAAGGTGCTGGCTAACCGAGTAAGTATGCCGCAGGCAAGCCTGGTTTCACTTGAGAAACGAGTTTCAATCTTTATACATATAATAAAAACGAACATTAACTCGTGACGCTAATGAATGCCTGTAAAACATTTAAGTATTCCTTGAACTATTCAGATCTTTTTTTTCAAATAAAACTAAATCCAGTTTCATAGAGAATCTTTACTTTTATGTATCAGTTTATAAATGCATTGTTTCTAAAATATAACAATATCTTCGTTTTTTGAGAATTATTTTATATTGAAAACTTCAATAAATAAATACATAAAATTTTAAAAATAAAATTACCGACATAATAAATATACTTACACACTTAAAAATTATTTCAAAGTTAAAAATTTAAAGTTTAACTCGTGAGTCTTTGGGTGCAGTTATGTACCTTATAAAATTTTTCATAATTTAGCTAATAAAACATTATGTCACTGCTTTTTGATTATATATTTTTTTATTTTATTTTTTTATTTTAATTTTTTTATTACTACTATTATTTATTTATTTATTTATTTATTTATTTATTTATTCATTCATTTATTAATTATTATTCATTTATTTATTATTATTCTTTTATTTTTTTTATTTTTATTTTTGCAAGGTCGGATTTTCGCTCCCACGTGACCAGCAATGTTTACTGAAATTGATACTGAAGGATATAAAGTTATGTATAAACACACGCGGGTATAGAACAGTACCCCTATATACAATACATCGTAAGGTTGTCACAAATACAACACGTACTGAAACTAGTTAAATAATGCTTTCAGATAAGCAGTGCAATGAATTAATTGGATTACATGTATTTGTTGAAGAAACGTTTACCCTGGATTTAAATTAGGAAAATACAGTAAAAATGAAGAAAAAAAGCTATAAAATATCACAAACTAAAAAGGTATAATGTAAGATTTAAACCCCTTACTTTGAGGTTATAATTCCCTACCTCTTACCACACAGCCAGCAAAGACGATACCAGATTCTTTTGCTAGCTTATATCAAGTATGTATGCTGAGTTAGTCGATTTAGAGGTAGCGCATTACATTTAATATTTTATCCCCATATTAAATGCCAGCACACCCCTCTCCATGAAACAAAATTTGAAAAACGTTAAATAAAATACAGAAGTTTTGGTAGTCAAAATATCTTTAATGGAGACGAATGTGCTCTATGTGCATTAATTTAAAAACACGGTTAATTTCATCAATTCGTATTTGTATGGAAGTACATGTATATCGAATGCAATATTCTGAATTGTATGATTTTAACACGTAATGTTTATTTTATCAAACTTTTATAATTCTAAACCAAATCATTTTGAACCTTTCCTTTGGATGTTGCTACTGCCTGGCATTGTTACTGCCTGGCATCTTGAAACGTTTTGTATAAACTAGTATATCCATGTATCGCGCATGCTTACTTAGACTATTGTTAGACCTCTGATTTGCATATTTTTAACCAATGATCAATATAATAGGAAAAATCTAATTTTACAAATATGGGAAAAAATTAGAATGACAAAATACTACATATATGCACTACGCATAGAGGAAGTTGAAGGAGTAATATAAAAACAGTTAATAATCAGAACCCACACGGGTATGCATGAATGCAATGTATGCAATTATTTTATATTTGTCAATTAATTATGGGAAAAAATGTAATTTTAGCACTGTATATAGTTCTCGAATAAACCAAACCTATGTGACTTACTTTAGGTTAAATGTGTTTAACTTTCTAACACCTTGAAAAATAAAATATTTTAATATATTCGAATTACGAAATCTGAGCCATATTATAGTTTTTTTTTACACTTTTTTCTCCGTACTTAGAATTATTTGAGGACGTATCAACATCGCTATGTGGTTATTTGATAGTATTAAGTAGATAAATGAGGTTAACCACCCCGGTCAAGATTCTTTCACTTGTGTCGAGATCATCTGCTTTTGGTATTTGAAAAAACTTAGTTCTCAGAGAAAATCAGTAACCCTCGGCAAATAAAAGTCTCACGCTGGGATCTATACGGTAAGGATTCGATCTTAGGCGTTAAGAGGCGCTTTAGACCACTCGGGCTGTTTGGCTGGTGTTATTGACATGAAGATATTATAAAGAGGCTGTTTATTATGTAATAGTATCGTGTCAGAAAGTTACAAAAAGGGTCTGCATGTTTCCTTTTTTTTTTAAAAAAAAAGCAGAAATTCGGGGAAAACATCACTTTATTAAGTGGACTTTACCGGTATTGAATGGTCTGGTTGATAACCAACATATGAAAATTGCATTTAACCTGATTGGAATATAAAAATTGTATGAATAATTCATATATTTATCACACTAACAATAGTTGTATGATTGATCATAATTTATCAGACGTTACTCTTAAAAGGCTCACCCCGAGTATACTTAATGTAACTTTCTTAAACCAAAATATTTTATTTTCAATGTAACAAAAATTGTGAAAATTTGTGCCTGAAGCTGCCAACAAGTGTCTATGTTTCCTTGGTTGCGACGTAGGTTTTCCATATCGTTTTACTCGTGTCATGTACCTGTGTCTGTTGGTAGTTGTCAAATAACGTTAAAAGCTATAGATTTATATCATATAAAACACCTATTAAAACAAGAGATGTTTGTGAAACATTTATTCCCCCTTTCTTGAATAGCAATATAAGGTCCACAAGCTTTTATTATGGACAGTATACATTAAGGACAGTGTACATTGAAATAAAATTGACCTTTTGAACTTAAAATCAATAGGGGTCATCTACCAGTACTATCAGAGATAGTATGATGTGTCAAAGCTAAAACAAATTTGAATTATAGGTTAAACAATCATATAGACCTTCAGACAGGTTTGACTGTGCTTCTAAGATATAAATTATTATCAGTATAACCGTATTCAACCATCCTGATTATATATGTTATATCAGTAATTAATATGATCGACCTTTGTAGAGATAATGAACGGAAACTGCAAATAACTTGGAATTTTTCTAAGTCCAAGGGGGATAAGTGTGTCAATAATTGCTTGATCGTACCCAAAACAGAACTTGACCTAGATATTCTATTGATAAATCTGTATACCGAATTTCATTTCAGTATGTGCAACCTCTGCAAAGAAAATGAACGGAAACTGCAAATAATCGGAATTTTTTTAAGTCCAAGAGAGTAACTGTGTCAAAAATTGCCCGTTTGTACCCAAAACAGAACTTGACCTATATATTCTTTTGATAAATCTGTATACCAAATTTCATTTCAGTATGTGCAACCTCTGCGAAGAAAATGAACGGAAACTGTTGGTAGACCGACAGACAGCAGCAAAGCAATATGTCCTCCCTACTTTGAAGTGGGGATGATTAAAGAAGAAGACATTTTTTTAGTCAGGTGAAGAGTTTTTGTTTTATATTGATAAAATACTTCGTAAATTTTGTTTTTTCTGAATATTTTTTTCATTTAAATAGTGAATTTTGTACACTGACATTAAACTTCTCTCATTTTATCTTTGTATATAAACAGAAAACAGTTTTTTTTTTCTTTAAAATAGCACGCTGAAATTTAATGGACCCATAACATGTAGGATAATGTCATTAGCAGTAGCGATTATCAATTCATCCAAATGACATTGTATTGTCGAGCAATACATGAAATATGTCTATATAGTGAGCCCCTTTGTGTGACAAATTGTATTCAAATTATGCGATGTCACAAATGTACCAGTGAAAGCCTCAACACAAGAAATGTTTTTGTTTTTGTTTTTGTTTTTTTTTTTTTCATTTTACGTCACTAACCAAAACTTAAGCTTAGTGACGTCTTTGTGAAATAATATAACAAGACGTGAGTGTGGTTTTCTCGCAATGTTAAGAAGTTCGCATTTTCTTGTCCATCATGGATGTAACTACGGACGTAGATGAAATCTGGGAAAGTTTGGGAAAATTTGGAAAATATCAAAGATTTCAAATTTTTATTCAGCTGCTGGATATTATACCATGTGCCTTTCATCTACTTTCTATAGTTTTCATTGGTAACTATTAATAACAATCATAAGTATACATCAGTTAACATGTACTAGTTATGTTAGTTGAATGGATATTGAAATCTACGGCACATTTATAATCAGACATTGTATTTTTGGATGTCCCATAATACGTGTTCTTGGTATTTGTTGTCGCGTTTTTGGGGATTTTTAGCTATAAAATTTGTTGTTCCTTGTTTTTGGTTACAAAGTAAACGTTTTTCAGTTACAAGTATTATATATTTAGTATATTTAGCTTTAGTATATTTAGTATATTTAGCTTTTTAGTATTTTAATGTTTTAATATTCCTCAATTTACCTTAAATGTAGTTATCACAAATTGCCTTATTTAAACACTTAATAGAAAGACAATCTCCAAGAAACCCCAGTGTTACTTTTAATTTCCAAAAAAAAAATAATAATAATAGCGCGCCATGAACGCAAATAGTACTTCTTTTTGCATTGACATAAATCGTATCTGGTTCTCTCGAAATCTGATTTTGTTTTCAATTTTTTAAATCTTTTAACCATATATTTAGGTTTTAAACCATCCTACCAATGTGCAGAGGTTGATAATGATTTCATAAAAACTGAACCCCTGTATATGAACGACAGTATATACATTCACTACGACAAATGCCAAGTTAATTTTCACTTAAATGATACCAATTCCACGTTTATTCGGAGTCAGGACTGTGTTAATGGACATACCTACCCTGTCCCTAAAGATAGAACATTTGTTACTGAGGTAAGACCAATATAAAAAGTGTTCGGTGCACTGAACCTAATTTTTTAATATATATATATATATATATATATATATATATATATATATATATATATATATATATATATATATATATATATTGCAGGCATGACACTTTGCAAACTAAAAAAATAAGCAGAAAAATTACGTGTGTCTTACTGTCAGTATAACAAAGAGATTTATAAAACTTAATGAAAAGAAATAAAACAAAATTTATCATTAGGACAACGTACGTTTATAAATTCAAAACATTAAAATATGAATAACCAATTGAATGTTTAGATGAGACCTTGACCTTTGACCATCGATCTAACAAACATCCTTCACAATAGAATCCGAATGGAACTCGAACAATGACGATGATAAAGACCGACTGGTTCGAACAACAGACTAATCGGAATCAAAAGAGAGACTTTGACAATGCTTTTGCGTACATATTGACTTTTTAATTATAACTTTTATTACAATAAATAATAGCCATAACATTTTTAGACATAAGAATATTGTCCTCATGATTTAAAACTAACGATTGCTGTTAATAAAGTATAAAAATTAATAGAATTGTAAAATCATTTTATATGCGATGTTACAATGTTTCTCCTTTAACATATTCTGTTTTAAATATTGTTACTTTTAAATTTTAGCTTGACCTTGTTTGCGAGAGAGCAGGGTTATCTGAACTTTCCCAGACACTGATCATGATCGGCCAAGCGTTTGGAGCTGCTATTTTTACCTCTCTGGCAGACAGATATGGACGTAAACCGATTCATGTTTTCTGTCATATTGGTCTCTTTGGTATAACTCTCGGATTGGCATTTATACAAAGTTACACCGCATTTGCCGTTTTGAGATTTTTTGTTGGGGTATTTCAACAGGTACCAAAAACTGATGTTTCCTTTTCTTTCTTTCTTTGATTTTTATTTATTATTGTTATTTTTATTTTGGTTCTTGAAAAATAAGTCCGTTTTCCTATTAATTAGGAATAATAATTTAATTAATTAGAAATTACTTAATTATGGCAAATAAAAGACGTTTAAAATCATTTGTCTTGTACCTGCATAAGGAGCTTTGGGACTATGCAAAGAGATTTGACTTCAAAGAACACACGATTTAGATGGTAACATCAAAATAAATTGTCGATGACTTTTAAAACGCGACCTCCTATTAGCATTTTGTTGTCGTACACGGAAAAAGTGTCAGTCAGATGGCGAGACTGACAGACTGTATTCACAGATATTGTTTCTAACGAGAACTAGGACAGAAATACAAACTCCATTTAGTAAAGTAAAATATTTGTACCCTCACAGAGAAAGGAATTTTAAAAAAAGAGCAATGATTCTAATAGCACATTACTTTAAAAAAAAAAAAGCACTGAACCAAATTGGACAAACATTTCATGTCATATAAAAATAACCAATTAAGTGTTCAGAGAAGACCATAATAATGAGTTCTTGAGCAAAACAGATTTCTGCAATAGTGTAAACTGTAATACCTTCGTTTTTCTTAAGCTGTCCGCAGACGTCATTGAAAATGAATAAGTTTAAATTCAATATGTATGAAAAACGACATTTTTAAAAGATTTAAAAATTTAAATGGCATCAAGTAGTTTAAGATTGTATATAAAAGATTTCAAGGTAATAATCGTGGTTCGAGTACATTGTTCTGTATGGAATCTTGTCCCTTTAATCTTCATCTATAGGCATTCCCTTAATTTTTTTATATTTGCTGTATTTAAGGATTGAATGTCATTTTAAATGTTGTCATCGCGAAGCGATTCATGTATCTTTAAACGTGGTCTGATGTTGTCATACCTCAATGACAACATTCAAAATGACATTTAATCCTTATGCTTACATTATTCTTACCCACAAAAAGGTATTGTTAATTTTCCGAAAGTCCCTGTATAAATGTGGTTGGAAACACTTAAAGCGAGATAACTCTTATTGTAAACCATATATAAAGAGAACAGCCATATTGATTTGTTTCGTTGCTTGGCGATCGTAAAATATAGTTCCGTAAAACACTTTTGAAAATTAAATTCTATTTCTCCTTTTTTCACTTAACAATAATCTGTTTGGTAAGATATTACTATGAATATGATTTCTACGTTTGTTCCCGCTCGTAAAGAGCGTCCCTACAGTCGCCAGACAAAATTATGAATGAACCCGTAGCAAAATTATGAATGAATAAGTAGTTCCTTGGTGGTATGTATTCCTCCACCATTCGCTGTACATCGAAAGCGGATTGGCTGAAGATATAACTGACGTATCGCTTTATCACAGAGCGCGTGACACACTGCTGTCATCGAAAAATTAACGCAGTGGTTCCAAAGAGATTTAAATAAGACAATGTATTTGTAATGTAAACATTTTGTTGTAGTAAGCTTATCGGCTAATCTCTGAACATTCGTTTACGTTGCATGCAATAATGTTACGGTTAATTTGTTTCTCATGACCTTAAATTGTGAGAAAATTCATACTATCAGACGATTTTTATTATTATTATTCTTCTATTAAATAGTAGTAGTGGTAGTATTTAGTGGTTTTCTTTTGCACAACAATAACGATATTAGGCTGATTTTATTGCTTGACAAATTGTAACTCGTTTGTACTTAGGGACTGGGTCTTACGTCTGCCATTCTGATGATAGAGATGTTGCCTATGCAATCCAGATACATACCAGAATGTCTGGGACTAACGACATGGACCACTGGTGTGTGTCTTGTTGCAGTGTTCGGATATTTTATGAGGAATTTAAGTTGGCGTTACATGCAGATTGCACTTGCAATGTTTTCAACATACTCCTTGATCCAATATTGGTGAGTTTAAGTGATAAACATTTCGCCTTTTTTCATTATATTCAATATCTACTGCCCAAAGTGAAGTGGCTATTACTTACCGGGACTCAATAAGTGTAACTCCAATAATGTCTGATATCAATGACATTATTCTTGTATTTAAAGAAGTTGTTCTTTCTTTATGTAGCAATTTTTGTTGATCTCGCTTGCTTTAAGATTAATACAAAACGAAAAATGATTTTATGGCTAAGAAATACCATTTTAAGTCAACCATATAATTTCAGTTATGTGGTGTTTCACCAAAAAATAAAAAGAACTAGTCTCAATGATATAGAACGTTACAAACTAGAGAAATACAACACAGATAAAGGCAATTTGGGGGTAGCTGTATTTCCGGCTCCCAATGACATTATCCTTTATCATTATCTTCAGTATAACTTGAATATACAATATAAGATTATCTATTTTATTTTATTTTTATTGTGTATGTTTGTGTGTGTTTTATTGAATTGCTTTCGATAGTTCTGGTTTATTCTCTGATGCATCTATATAATTTTGGAACTCTAGATTCAGTAATTTTAAACTGTTTGGCTCATTATTTTAATCTATCAAACTTTTCGGTCTTAGTGTCACTGATGAAGAATGAATTTCAGAAATGTGCACATCTGGTACATCAAAATTTAACAGGTTTTTGTGTTATTAATTTATTATTCACTGCCTATTGATATTAAATGTGCTATAACTAGGGTAATTGATGAGTCTGTAAGATGGTTAATAGCGAACGGAAAAATTAAAGAAGCCGAAAGAATTATCAGAAAGGCAGCACGCTGGAATAGAGTCAAGTACGAGGATGTAATGAAAAGGGTAACCGAAAAAAAGTTTATGAAAGAAGTAGTAGTTAAATTGGATATGAGTCAGCAGAATAAAGATTCACCAGATTTAATCCCGGATAAAAGTCATAGCGAGTTGACTAACGGAGATAATGCTCAAGTTACTGACAGTGACACAAACAAGGAGGTAATGAAAAGCCAGCATTACTCCTTTATCACAATACTGAAAAAGAAAACACTTTTGTTTAACTCGCTGATCTTATGGTATATGTGGTAAGTATGACTTACAATAGGTATCCGAGGTCATAATACTTATCAATTCGCCTTTTGACTCGGCATCGATATCAGTAAAATACACTGTGTTAAGGCATTAGAACAGTAATATTTAATCAAACCATCTAAGACCTGATCGCCCCGATAATAGTGAAATGTTCTTGATTTTGGTGTAAAAACAAATACTCCAATCTTCTGCATCGAACCTGACTGCCCCGATATTAGTAAAACGTTTTTGATTTGGGCGTGGCAACAAATACTCCAATTCGCTTCATCAGAACTAACTGTTGCGATATAATAATTATTCCCGAGTGTTTAAAAAAAATCCTCTTGATATAAGTGTAAATTCTTGGTTTTTATGTTGAAATACCATCACTCAATTTATCTTTACAATGTGTCCCCTCATATAAAGAGAAATACCTTTAATATGGGTGTAAAATATCATTACTCTACTGCAGAATCGCAAAACTGACTTAATATCAGTAAAAAAAACATTTGATTGAGGCATATATTAATTCACTCCAATTTCCAAAAAAGTATCCCTTTGTATAATTGAAAGACCCTTGATTTGCAACTAGGAGTAAAACATCATTACTTTATTTAACATTCCTATACTGCAGTCTCGATATAAGTGATTATTCACCTTTCGGGAGTAAAATACCATCACTCAACTTTATTATACATGGAACTGACGTTTTGATTAATGTGTTATAGCATTTCTCTTAATAATGAATTAAACTTTTTTAATGTTTCCTGCATCAGATATTTTCTCTGTACATGATTACATTCCCGTTTTAAGTTACCCAAATCGTCAAATGATAGTGTAAATGCAAACCTATTGTTGTATTATGTAACTTTCGCAAATTTGCAAAAAAATCAAATAAAATGAATGCGTGAAAATTTTCCGAAATACAGGGGGGAAAACTCCAAATAAACATCTACGATTTAGTTTTGTTGATCGAATGGGTTTTAACGTCGCAGTCAAGAATATTTCACTTGTATCGAGACGTCAACAGCTATAGGTGAAATGACAGACATTTTTACTTTTTACTGCAATGTGCAGGGAGTGTTCTTTAGCGTGCCATGCCTGCCGTGACACGGGCTACGGTTTTTAAAGTCTCCTCCGAAGGACCCCATGACATATTTATTAATGTCAAGTGCTTGGCGAAAGAAAAGTCGCTTCTTTTGTTTCTTTTTAATTTGTACAATTTTTTACTACTTTAAATTTTCAGGGTGGTAAACAGTCTGACATATTATGGCATCATGCTTATTTCTTCTTCATTATCCGGTAATCGATTTTTGAATTATTTTCTGGCGGCAGTGATTGAATACCCAGCGGCGATTACTGAATTCCTTTTTATTAACAGGTAATACATATTTCATTTTCAGGTAAAATTCTATTATTGTATTTCCTAAACACTTCATATAGATGAGAATAAAGTTTCTTTAAAAACTACTGCTTGTCCTGAAAAAAGCATCATTTTTGGCCGCAAATAACACTATATACATATAACAGCGGATAAAAGATACATCTGATGATGGAACTATTTTATCATTGTTTCGAGACACAAAACAAAACCGGACGGGAACCCGTACTAACTTATCCCTAACTTAGCTCGCGAGATTTTGCTCTTAACTTGAATTACTACGCTTAGAACTCGCAGTATTAGCTTTGCGTTAAAGATTGCATTCAACACTCAAAGTACTTTTCTAAGTTCCGAATATACTACCCGCCAATTTAGTGTTAATGATGCTTTAATTTGGTAAAATATCACTTTCAGTGCTAAAGTATTACTTTGTGCCCGCTTGTAAAAATTTCCATTCAAATTTGCAGTGTTATCTGCATCGTTCTTCCAATAACAACTTTTTCAACTGAACTATTCCACACCTTGAAGTTATGACAAGTATATAATGACAGATGTACCTGTTCAATGTTGCGCAAAATTACCACTTTGATTTGGTACTCTTAATAAGCACTATTGTTAAAACTTGTTTTAAATGATCCTACTCTGTGATTAAATCACATTGCATGTAGTATTTTGGAATACAGTTTAGAAGGCGTTAAACATAACCGAGATGAAAGATGAATCATATTTTAACTTTTTTTTCAAATATCTATTTCAGGATTGGAAGAAGGAAATTGTGTATAATATTTCATGGTATAGCTGGTACATCATTAATTATAGCAACAGTAGTGACTACACTATCCGGTATGTCAATCAACACAACAATCGTACTAGTTCATGTTCAAATCTCAATTATTAATCTCAGAAAGAAAAAAAGTTGGTTGAAAAAGTTTTGCTTTAGGCAACAAAATTACTAGTCCATATTTAAATAACAATAATTTATCTCAGAATGAAAGAGTTTGCTGGAAAGAGTTGTACTTCGGATCACCCTATGCGGTATCACCCTATCACCCCGCCCCGCTCGACCTGCATTCAGTGTTAAATGATGTTAAGTTTGCTACAAAACTCAATTCAATTCAGCAAATTTAATATGACTTAATATGCAAGCTACTAGTAATTACCATTACACGGGGCTATGAACACTTGAATAAATAAATATGTTGTTAAACGAATTTATATTCAGACATGTTAAGTGGAACCACAAATAAAAGTGCAAATAAAGCAGCTGACCGCTTCGGTTAGATAAAAAGTGTTTATTTATAAAACCTTCAATGCACCTCGGTGCATTTAATAGCTATCGACTAGATACCGGCTAGCGTTTCATATTGAGTAATTGGGTGTTTTAATTACTTAAAAAATAAACTACATATGTATGGATAGAATATCATCAGTTTTTTAACTTCAGTTTTTCATGCATTTTGATTGAAATTCAGCAGATTTTAAGGAAATAAAACTTTTAAAAAATTATTGAATTTCAGATTAGTATTGGCCATTGGTACAATTTCTCATATTTTTTGGTAAATCGTGTTCAGTATGGCATAACTGTGAAACTAGTAGTGATTACTAGATGTCACTCATTAGTACTAAATGTATTCATAAGCTTTTTTGGTGAGAATTAAAATTTCAGTAATTTTTTTTCATATGAAATATTTTTGATTCAAGTTATAAGTGGAAAATTAAAACAAATATTTAAAAATGCCGGAAGGTTTATAGTAAGTTTGAGTAAAATTGGTCTAGATTAAAATGCAAACATGAGAATTACATCTAGGTTAAATATTTAAGTCACTTTTTATCAAAATAATGTAAACTTGAAAAAAGAAATTTGTAAATGAAAACATGAACATGACCAACAGGTATTAGAATAACCAAGGACAAAAAAGTAGAGTCATGTGACAGATGCAGCATCAAAAACAATTACACATTTCGACCAATGCTTAAAAACTTCCCGACTATTAATATCAAGTTGTATAAGATACCGAAATACATGTAGATAATATTTTAAGTATATAAATTTATAAAAGTTTGCGTGAATATTTACTAATTCCTATTTCTGATTTATTTTTCAATATTAACTTCTCTTTAGAAATACGAGTGGAGTAGAGTGGAATAATGGTGTTTTACGCCCCAGTCAAGATTCTTTCACTTTTTTCGAGGCGGTCAGTTCTGGGATGGTGGAGGAAACCGGAGTGCCCAAACCACCGACCTTCGGCAATAGAACTGACAAACTTTTTTACACTAGGATCTGTCCCTAGTGTGATTCGAACCCAGGCGGTGAGAGGTTCTGTGATCCGTAAACTCGCGCTTTAGACCACTCGGCGTTTAGAAATATAAGATTTGGTTCAGGTTTGTACATTCATGATAGAAAAGTTTTAAAGACATAATATATGTTATTTCTATTTCAGCTGGTCAGGTGGCATTAGCGACAGTCTCTACCGTGTTCACACTGATTGGGAAGTATGCTATAACTGGCTCATTTAGCACCATATTCCTGTATACTCCTGAACTTTATCCTACAAATCTCAGGTATAAAAACTTTAACGACCACATTTAGATATAAATGTATCATGACCTTGTGTCTATACTCTATTTATTGTGTGCTATCATTTATTTCTGTGTCATGTCATACGAATCATTTGCACAAGTCCGTCATTCTGGACAAGTGAAAATGTCTCACCTGAATATGGATAAACTGAGTTCAGCTCTCAATCAGCTATTAGAGTTGAGTTGAGTTGAGTATTGGTGTTTAACGTTCCAGGCAAGAATATTTCACTTATATCAAGACGTCGGCAGCTATAGGCGAAAGTGCAGACATGTGCGTAGCGATGATGGCATTATGCAGCAGGATTCTTTATCGTGTCACGCCTACAGTGACACGGGACCTCGTTTATTTTAAGTTTCCATCCGAAATACCGTGACTTTCATTTCGTAATGTCGAGTGCTTGGCGAAAGAACAGTCACCACCCACTTTCAAGTCTTGGGTTAGACCCAGTCGAGGTTCAAAACCACGACTTCCCACTTACGGAGCGAGCACTCTACCAACTGTGCTACCGCAGAGGTGGTCTGCTATTAGACATTAATGAACAAAAGATAATTATATGTAGTTATTTCCCGAGTTTTAAAGCCATTTGATTGAGATTACTCTTAAAACGCCTTGCTTCATTAACTTAAGATTAAACTTGTTAACCATAAAGCAATATAAATTATCTTTGACATTGTATAACCTTTTATAACTTGTGTTTTGTCAAAAAAGATGTCAAAATAGTTTCATTCTCTACATAATTTTAAAAAATCAAAAATTTTAGCTTTCTGCATCCCGACTTCAAAAATAAAAGTTATTAAAACCTTAATACTAGAATAAATTAATTATAGAAATTGAAAAACAAACTATGTACTTGTTATTACAATAAATAAATTAATCAATTAATTAATTAACACAAGAACATAACACAATAATACATTTACAAGATATACACCTATTGCTTGTCTACCAGACGTCAGAAGATTAAATTAGTACGTGTCTACGTGATATAATAATAAAAGTGCAAGCGTTAATTCTGTTTTTAGTTTTTAGCTCAACTGGCTAAAGCCAGATGAGCTTATGGCATGATGCGCGCGTGCGTGCGTGCGTGCGTGCGTGCGTCCGTTAACAGCAAAAACTCAGAAACTACTGGGCCAATTTTAGCAAAACTTTGCAGGAATGATCCTTAGAAGGAGTAGATGAAAATTTGTACAATTGGTTTCCATGGCAACCAAAAGTAGGTCACAGCGACCTAGAATGTAAAAAACCTAAAATAAGCTTCTTCTCTGAAACCATAGGTTATATTCAAAATCTGATGTGATATTTAGCTTCTAGACACCCTTAAACATGTAGGTTGTACATTTCGTGAAATTCTGTCAAAAACTAGGTTACGCGTTTTTAGCGATTTTTCTGTCGTACTTCGTAAAAAGTGAAAATAAGGCTTATATGGAAAATCAACTTTGAAAATCTTCTTCTCTGAAACCATGAAGCCTTAAGCTTTCATATTTGGCAGTTATTATCAGCTTGAGCCTCTTTACCAAGTTTGTACAAATGGTGGCCCCCGGACCATTTTTGGCCCCACCCAAGGGGTCCATATATCAGCATATGCATATATGGCTCATAATGGAAAATCAACTTTGAAAATCTTCTTCTCGGAAACCATGAAAGCCTTAAGCTTTCATATTTGTCAGTTAATATCAGCTTGAGCCCCTTTACCAAGTTTGTACAAATGGTGGCCCCCGGTCTATTTTTGGCCCCACCCTCAGGGGTCCATATATCTGCATATGCATATATGGCTTATAATGGAAAATCAACTTTGAAAAACTTCTTCTCTGAAACCATGAAGCCTTAAGCTTTCATATTTGGCAGTTAATATCACCTTGAGCCCCTTTACCAAGTTTGTACAAATGGTGGCCCCCGGTCCATTTTTGGCCCCACCGCAGGGGTCCATATATCAGCATATGCATATATGGCTTATAACTGGAAAATCAACTTTGAAAATCTTCTTCTCTGAAAACCATGAAGCCTTAAGCTTTCATATTTGTCAGTTAATATCAGCTTGAGCCCCTTTACCATAGTTTGTACAAATGGTGGCCCCCGGTCCTATTTTTGGCCCCACCGCAGGGGTCCATATATCTGCATATGCATATATGGCTTATAATGGAAAATCAACTTTGAAAATCTTCTTCTCTAAAACCATGAAGCCTTAAGCTTTCATATTTGTCAGTTAATATCAGCTTGAGCCCCTTTACCAAGTTTGTACAAATGGTGGCCCCCGGTCCATTTTTGGCCCCACCCCAGGGGTCCATATATCTGCATATGCATATATGGCTTATAATGAGATATCAACTTTGAAAATCTTCTTCTCTGAAACCATGAAGACTTAAGCTTTCATATTTGGCAGTTAATATCAGCTTGAGCCCCTTTACCAAGTTTTTACAAATGGTGGCCCCTGGTCCATTTTTGGCCCCACCCCAGGGGTCCATATATCTGCATATATATATATTGGAAATCAAATTAAAAAATTTTCTTCTCTGAAACTGTAAGGCATAATGCTTTTATATTTGGCATTTAACATCAGCTCAAGTCCCTTTACCAAGTTTGTACAAATGGTGGCCCCTGGGCCATTTTTGGTCCCACCCTAAGGGCCAATATATCTACATATGCATATATGGGAAATCAAATTTAAAAATCTTCTTCTCTGAAACTGTAAGGCTTTAAGCTTTCATAATCAGCTCAACTCCCTTTACCAGGTTTGTACAAATAAAGGCCCCTGGGCCATTTTTGGTCCCACCAAGGGGCACATATATCTACATATACTTATATGGGAAGTCAAATTTAAAAATATTCTTCTCTGAAACTGTAAGGCCTACAGCTTTTATATTTAGCATTTAATGTCAGCTCAAGTCCCTGTACTGAGTTTATATAAATGAAGGCACAAGAACCATTTTTGTCAGTTGAGCTCCACAGGCCCTTTTGGGCCTCTTGTTGTATATTATTTCAATTTTCTTGAGGTATTGAAAATCTTACAAAGATGTTAAAATTTAAATCACACCTCGTGCTTTGTTTGTTTTCTATGTAGCCGATATTAGCAATTTTATTTATTTATTTATTTATTTATTTATTTATTTATTTATTTATTTATTATTTATTTGTTTGTTTGTTTGTTTAGAAATGCTGGTATTGGTTTTTCCTCAGCTGCTGCTAGATCTGGTGGTATGCTTGCACCTTTTGCTGGAACTTTGGTGAGTTACAATTAAATATATATATATATATATATATATATATGTGTGTGTGTGTGTGTGTGTGTGTGTTTTTAGGAGTTATGATAATTTTCTTTCTTGACAACAACGTTTAAGATATCATTTATCCTGGCCTCTTTTTGAAGGGCATTTAGGAAAATATTAAAATGTATATCCAAAGAAATCCGTGCATGTAGTCAAAATATAGCAATTTATATGTCATATCATCAATGAAGACATCTCTCTTGCATTATGTTTAAAATATTATGGTTTTCAAAAAGAGCTAAAAATGCTTACAGGTCAAGAACTTCATATAAGTATTGCCCTGAATACTGTCTCATTTGGAAGGCATTTTAGCGGTTATTTGGCTTTTTCTGTGTAAGTGCTTCTTAAAAATCTTTTATGTTACATTGTTCCATAAGATGTAAAAGCACCACTTTTTTTTCTTAGATTGAAAATTGCCAATAAAGACCAGGAATATAACGATGTTTTTGTCAATGACAGAACAACAGATTTTATATCATTTGGAATTTGAATCGATTCACAGTCACGAAACTCATATATCAGATTTAAATATTTGCTTTCATGTTCTCTGTATTTTTTTTCCACAAGTAATTGCTTTTTATTAAAAATTCTTGATCTTCTGTTCCCAGATTAAATAAGACTACATAAATGACTCTCTAATTTTTTTTTTCAATGTAATTGAAATAATTGAGCCACTTAACTCTTTTGGCAGGTAATTAGTTAATACAAATAAAAAAAAACTTATGTTTTTTCCCAAATATCTCAAAACGGCTATCAAATTATTTTCTCGTGTCGAATCATGGTGGGTTTTTTCAATTATAGAAAAGAAAAATTTGCAAATTTCATGACAAAAAACATTACACACATTTCCCTGGCAATATCTCTTAGACCTAAGGATATTTCTTCTTCTTTGAAAGCGATCTTGATTTCTTGATGAAATATTTTTTAATAACAGTTCAATATTCTAATGCAACTATAATCTTGACCTTTTTACAGACGACCTTAAACCATAAATAAAAAAGATTGTCTTATCCATAACTGCAATGTTCTAATATATATGACTATACAAAAAGTTAATAGTTTTCAAGATAATAACCAATTTTAATATTTTGATGCTGCTATATTCTTGACTTTTGAAGGTTTGGCCTTTAATCATAAATAAACATTAACACCATATCAATACCTACAATATGATTATACAAAAAGTTAATAGTTTGCAAGATAAATAATAATTTCAGTTTTCTTATGCATCTTTGATCTTGACCTTTGAACTTTTGATCTTTAATGATATATAAAAATGATCGTTATATCAATACTTACAATATTTTATTATACATGCCCATACAAAACGTTTATAGTTTTCAAGCTAATGCACAATATTAGTATTGATAGGCAAAAAATAACATTTCAGGGGCAACAACTCCTATATTAATATCATAGCAAATAATCTTGTTACCTTGTTAAATTTTGTCATGCTGAACATTTTAACAATGTTTTTATTTTATATATTTCTTTTAAGAAAATAACATACAACTGCACAAATTACAAGCAAGATTGTGACCTTGACCTTTTACCTTGACCCCATCTGGAAGGTCAATTCAAGAAAAGTTAAAAGTGATATCCCCATGTCATTATCTTTTTAAATAGTCAAGTTATGATAATTTGAAGCCATTCTACGAAATATTTAAAATTAAATAACAGATATAACTTTTTCTGTATTTGGATTTTTTGTGCAAGTACTTCTCAAGGATCTATAATGTTACATTTTTCCATAAGATGTAATAGCACCACATTTATTTTTAGATTGAAAATTGCCAATAAGGGCCCGGCATATCACGCTGTTTTGTGAAAAACAGAACAATAGGTTTAAAATCATCTGGATTTTGAATCGGTTCAGTCACCGTACTCATCTATCAGATTAAAATAATTGTTTTTATGTCCTCTGTTATTTTCTGCCACAAGTAACTGTTTTTTTTTTTTATTATTATTAAAATTCTTTATCTTCTCCTCATTAAATAAGATTATATAAATGACTCATCTCTAATGTTTTTGTCCATTGTAATTGAATGAATGGAGCCACTTAACTCCTTTGGCGGGTAATTTGTTTACACAAAGCATTAACTAATATTTCGAAGCTTCCATTAAACAGTTTTCTCGTGTCGAATCATGGTGGGTTTTTTTTTCACTTCTCCGAAAGAAAACTTAGCAAAGTTCCTGTTTAAGAATGTTACAAACATTTCAATGGACAGACTTTCTGTCTTTAACAAACTTTCCACTTCTTCGAAATTTGATAAAATATTGATGCGTCATGACAATTGTAGCCTATTACAACGAACTTTATCTTGATATATTGAAATGACCAAAAGTAAGAAGTCGAATTAATTTAACATATATGAAGTAGAAAAAACAAAATTAAACTCTTTGGTGAGATACAACCAAATAATCAAATAATTTTAACATAACATTACATATATTACAAATATGGCTATTGGAGATCATATAACCTAATGTTCTATTATTCAGCAAGTTCTAAGCATTTGATACAAAGAAATACAAGTACCAATGCTTAGACATAACTTATATTGCTTATATAAATAAAAAAGATTCTACGTCTGTAAAGTCTGTAATTATTAGTACAAAAATGTGTCTCTTGTTTTACAATTAGTACTTGTTTTACAACAAATTTCGTTTTTTATAATTTTAGGCAGAGCAGGTTATTTGGGCACCAGGAGCGATTTTTGGTATAATGTGTCTGATTGTGACGTTCCTTGCTACATTTCTTCCAGAAACAAAGGGACACGAATTACCACAGACTGTGGAAGCTCTAAACGAATGGTATAAAACACATAGACGAGGCTTAAACAAAGAGAAAAAGGAAATAGAGGAAAATGGAAAGTCATCAAGTCCTTTTGAATGTGTGCAGATGAGGAGTGATTTATACACTAAGAATGTATTATTGATACAGGAAAACATTTTAGAGAATTAAATTCAAGAAACGAACATAAAAAACATCTAAAATAAGCATAGAATATGTATAAAACTATATCTTGCACTGAATCAATAGTAATTATATATCATAACATAAAGAAATGAATCGCTGTTATGACTCATTTATTCTTAGTGTCACTGCAATAGTAACGCACAGTTCTATAATCTTTTTTCTCAATGATGCAGATATTTTATTGTTTATAATTTGGCCCTCGCACTAAAAAGTCCCAAGATAAGATTAACGAATCGTTATCGTTACTACGTTGTGTTTCTCATATACATATTTAACAGCTTTCTGTTTCGATCTGTGTAAATTGTCTACTGCAATTTCACTATAAAGTCAAAATTGTAAATACTGTCATAAAGCTACCCAATCTTTATAGGACGTGCTTTCCAACATTATGGATTAGGAAGTATGCCTTACTCGGAATCTCCGCCGTTCTAGGTCGTGCTTTCCAACATTATGGATTAGGAAGTATGCCTTACTCGGAATATCCGCCGTTCTAGGTCGTGCTTTCCAACATTATGGATTAGGAAGTATGCCTTACTCGGAATCTCCGCCGTTCTAGGACGTGCTTTCCAACATTATGGATTAGGAAGTATGCCTTACTCGGAATCTCCGCCGTTCTAGGACGTGCTTTCCAACATTATGGATTAGGAAGTATGCCTTACTCGGAATCTCCGCCGTTCTAGGTCGTGCTTTCCAACATTATGGATTAGGAAGTATGCCTTACTCGGAATCTCCGCCGTTCTAGGTCGTGCTTTCCAACATTATGGATTAGGAAGTATGCCTTACTCGGAATCTCCGCCGTTCTAGGTCGTGCTTTCCAACATTATGGATTAGGAAGTATGCCTTACTCGGAATCTCCGCCGTTCTAGGACGTGCTTTCCAACATTATGGATTAGGAAGTATGCCTTACTCGGAATCTCCGCCGTTCTAGGACGTGCTTTCCAACATTATGGATTAGGAAGTATGCCTTACTCGGAATCTCCGCCGTTCTAGGACGTGCTTTCCAACATTATGGATTAGGAAGTATGCCTTACTCGGAATCTCCGCCGTTCTAGGTCGTGCTTTCCAACATTATGGATTAGGAAGTATGCCTTACTCGGAATCTCCGCCGTTCTAGGTCGTGCTTTCCAACATTATGGATTAGGAAGTATGCCTTACTCGGAATCTCCGCCGTTCTAGGACGTGCTTTCCAACATTATGGATTAGGAAGTATGCCTTACTCGGAATCTCCGCCGTTCTAGGTCGTGCTTTCCAACATTATGGATTAGGAAGTATGCCTTACTCGGAATCTCCGCCGTTCTAGGACGTGCTTTCCAACATTATGGATTAGGAAGTATGCCTTACTCGGAATCTCCGCCGTTCTAGGACGTGCTTTCCAACATTATGGATTAGGAAGTATGCCTTACTCGGAATCTCCGCCGTTCTAGGTCGTGCTTTCCAACATTATGGATTAGGAAGTATGCCTTACTCGGAATCTCCGCCGTTCTAGGACGTGCTTTCCAACATTATGGATTAGGAAGTATGCCTTACTCGGAATCTCCGCCGTTCTAGGACGTGCTTTCCAACATTATGGATTAGGAAGTATGCCTTACTCGGAATCTCCGCCGTTCTAGGTCGTGCTTTCCAACATTATGGATTAGGAAGTATGCCTTACTCGGAATCTCCGCCGTTCTAGGACGTGCTTTCCAACATTATGGATTAGGAAGTATGCCTTACTCGGAATCTCCGCCGTTCTAGGACGTGCTTTCCAACATTATGGATTAGGAAGTATGCCTTACTCGGAATCTCCGCCGTTCTAGGACGTGCTTTCCAACATTATGGATTAGGAAGTATGCCTTACTCGGAATCTCCGCCGTTCTAGGACGTGCTTTCCAACATTATGGATTAGGAGGTATGCCTTACATCGGAATCTGCCGCCGTTGCTAGGTCACGTTGCTTTCCAACATTAATGGATTAAGTGGGGAAGTTAGCCTTACTCGGAATATCCGCCCGTTTGAATGTCAGTTTGGTGCTTATTTTGATGTTATCAAATTACACAATACAATCATCGTGTCAGTGATAGAGCGTAGAAAGTGGAAGGCTGTGTGGTTTGAAAACCCCATCGTGCCATTCACCTTTCAGATAAACAGTGGTCTGTTACAGCTTGCTGATGGACAGTTCTGCCACACCTTTTAAATTGAGAGACTGCTAGAGCGATCTGGCACTTATGGCATTAGAAGGATAAAGATTTCAAAAGGAACTGTTCAACCCGGGTCAAGGGAAATGTGACTAGGTAGTTAATGTTTGTCTTGCGACTGCTAACCAAAATTGTCCCTTGTACAAGACAGATCATAATAAACCCACGTTCACCTCTAACGCATACACAAACCTGTTTTACATAATTATTTTGAGATAATAAGCCTGTTCAAGTCGCAAAGTCGTCCATACATATCACAAAGTGTCCTTATATTTTTGGAGATGACTTTATATTCCTTCTTAAAGTCGTAGCAGCTGTTATATATGTTTTGAGGTCGTTATAACTTGGCTAGTTTTTGAGAAAATGCTTTTAAATCACTAAATATATTTCATGTGTAGTCAACTTGTAGTTTTTCATATGATCGCCAGGTCACCCCTTTCATTTATCTAGCTATGCATTAATTTTATTATATATTGTGGACTTATATTTCCTTGATTGTTAGGACTTCCGTGTTTGTCCTCTTAACTATTAAAACTCTAGTAAACATTATTCTACGGATCATTAATGTAAAACTATCAACCTTAATCAACCTTAAAATACTTTGTGAAACGCATCTCGCGTCAAATCTATGAATTGTTCCTATTTTCTTGCTTCACAAAGCGACATGACTATTAAAATGTATCTAGTTTATTTAGATCAGTGCATCATTGTCATATTATACCAATATTCTACAAATATGCTTAAAACAAGATTTAGGGAATAAAAAAAGTTAAATGTAAAAAATAGATAGTGATTAATTACAAAATATGCATTACTATTTCAATTGTTAAAATTAATCTAAATAATACACAAAGAGTTAGTTATAAACCATCCCCGAAGAGCTTTATATTTATCACTCCAAAAAAATACTGACGTTTTTAGAGTTCTTTTAATCTCTAAAGATTTTCTGTGAAAGAAAATAAGTACACTGTAAAAATCACATATGTTCACAGCGGATTAAATTCGCCACTATTGTGGATTACTTAATGCATCGAAACTTAATGTCAACTAAGAAAATTCAGATAGACAATAGTTTTTATCAAAAAAAAAAAAAAAAAAAAAAAAAAAAAATACGAGTCTATGATATTTTCACTTATCTATTTTTTCTCATATTTCAAAACCATAAGATTTTGTTACAAATGATATTGATTTGGAAAAAAGTTTTGTAATATTGGTAAAAACCGGATTTGTGTCAGTTCCGGAATTCGTGAAAAATTATAGGGTGTTGCATTGAGGGATTACATAATAAAAAGCAGTGTGTTTCCGCCCAGCTAAGCCTCGCGTTGTTACTGGTCTAACAAATACGAGAAACATAACAGTTTTTGACGCAAATTATGAAAATTGTAAATGACAGTTTACGAAATTTCAAAATAAGAAGACAGACAAATGAGGCGTTAAATTTCCAATATACCTCGCTAAAGTGTTACAGAAGCTTTAGTAAAAGCAACAAAGAATTTTCTTAGCTCGTGAAAACGGATCCCTTAAAAGTACTGTCTGGCAGCTGTTATTCGAGTTCTGAAAATGGAAACCTCTACTGCCATTGACAGTTCTAGAGAAATAAAGAGGTAATAACATCGACCTACTTATGTTTGGTGCTAGAGTACTTACAATTAAAAATCAAAACACTTGTGTTTGATTCGCGTTCTGATATACGGTTGTAGAAACGATATTACTTTAATTTAGTCAATTAAAACGGTCAAATACTGTTGTTTTAACCGATGTTCGAATGCATCTTGAAATTTATTTAAAATATCGAGAACTGGCAGGAAATACAATTCGTCAATTTTAAGAAGATTCGATTTTTTATGCACCAGTGACATCTACTTCACATAATCGAGGCAGTAAATCCTTGTGAGGTAGAGAAAAAACCAGAAAACAGCAAAGTTAGGTAATAAATCTGCTAAAATCATGATGTTTCTATATCTTTTCTTGACTAAATGAATTTGAAAACCAAACAACCTGTTAGTTGTTTTTCTAATTAATAAATGTGTACCCCAAATATTTTAAATAATGTATAGCTTTGATTGCATCTGAAACACAATACTATTTATATAATTTTGAACTTTAGATTTATTATTTTCAACTGTTTTGCTTATGTTTTTTATCCATCACACTTTTCGGTCTTAGTGTCACTGATGAGGAATGAATTTCCGAAATGTGCACATCTGGCACATAAAAATTAAACTGGTATTTGTTTTATATATACATAGATAACGCAACAAAGCTAAGATGCAACACACGTATGAGACGGAACATAACACAAAATTATTTTTAACAAAATAAGAATAATAATCATTTAATCCTCTGATTCTAAAATTAGATAAATTTATTTTTTTTAGAGTTATAATGGATTTAAAACAAAGTTGTTCTAAGAAACACGCGTTTTTAAAAGTTTAAATGAGCTCTTTTTTTACCAAACCGTAACGTAAGCTCTAATTAACTGTGCGATTTGCTGCTTGTCTGAGTTACATCCCTTGCACTGTTATTTTCGTTGATAGTTTTTACTTTGCCTCTATGCATTTTATTGCTGTAAGTTTTTTCGACTTTGGCTGTTACAAAATACTTTATCTCTGCAGCTACATTTTGAATAAGTCGTCAAAAGTTGTGCAACCAGTTCTCTTAATATTTTTTTTCTGTGTGGTACTCATGGATTCATTGACGGTTTTATTACAAAACATTTTAAGAAAAACAATGACGTATTGACATTTTTTTATTTCAATTAGTACTGATTAGCTAACCTCCAGTAAGACATGTGATTTTTCAAAAGGACGAGCTTAACCTCCAGTACAACATGTGATTTTTCAAAAGGACGAGCTTAACCTCCAGTAAGACGTGTGACTTTTCAAAACGACGAGCTTAACCTCCATTAAGACGTGTGACTTTTCAATAGGACGAACTTAACCTCCAGTAAGAACATGTGACTTTTCAAAAGGACGAGCTTAACCTCCATTAAGACGTGTGACTTTTCAAAAGGACGAGCTTAACCTCCATTAAGACGTGTGACTTTTCAATAGGACGAACTTAACCTCCATTAAGACGTGTGACTTTTCAAAAGGACGAGCTTAACCTCCAGTAAGACGTGTGACATTTCAAAACGACGAGCTTAATCTCCATTAAGACGTGTGACTTTTCAATAGGACGAAATAACCTCCAGTAAGACGTGTGACTTTTCAATAGGACAAGCTTAACCTCCAGTAAAACGTGTTACTTTTCCATAGGACGAGCTTAACCTCCAGTAAGACGTGTGAGTTTTCAATAGGACGAGCTTAATCTCCAGTAAGACGTGTGCCTTTCAATAGGACGAGCTGAACCTCCAGTAAGACGTTTGCCTTTCAATAGGACGAGCTGAACCTCCAGTAAGACGTGTGATTTTCAATAGGAGGAGCTTAACCTCCAGTAAGACGTGTGACTTTTCAATAGGACAAGCTTGACCTCCAGTAAAACGTGTTACTTTTCCATAGGACGAGCTTAACCTCCAGTAAGACGTGTGAGTTTTAATAGGACGAGCTTAATCTCCAGTAAGACGTGTGCCTTTCAATAGGACGAGCTGAACCTCCAGTAAGACGTGTGATTTTCAATAGGACAAGCTTGACCTCCAGTAAAACGTGTTACTTTTCCATAGGACGAGCTTAACCTCCAGTAAGACGTGTGAGTTTTCAATAGGACGAGCTTAATCTCCAGTAAGACGTGTGCCTTTCAATAGGACGAGCTTAACCTTCAGTAAGTCATGTGACTTTTCACACGGACGAGCTTAACCTCCAGTAAGACATGTGACTTTTCATAGGACAAGCTTAACCTCCAGTAAGACGTGTGACTTTTCAATAGGAAAAGCAGGGTTATCAACTCTATTTATTAACCACACGACTTTTTATTGTAATTCCAATAAAATTCAGGACTGACTGATTTTCTATGATTGAATTTTCAACAAATAGTTTTATTTTTTGCATTAAATCTTTTGCTTAACGTTTCAGGGACATTTCTACAAAACGAAATTCAACATAAAAACAAAAATATTATGTAAAGAAAAACGGATTGTTTACATCAACAGAAGTCGAAGACATCTTTACCTCAAACTTGATTGCGGCAATATGTATCAGCTGTTTTTTACCTTTCCATCTTGCATTAAAAAATCCATCAAATGCATTTTACAATGCATTTACATTCACATTAATGTAGGTCAAATAGTATACCAAAATTAAACATTTTACTTAAATTTAGTTTACAATTTTCTAAATTTTAGTATCATAAGCATTGATACATGTACTAATACAAAACCAAGAAAACTAAGGAAGCGTAAAATTAACGAACACTTTTCAACAGGTAGTAAATTTAAAAGTATTTTTATGTAAAGGTTTTTGTTGTAACAGCAGCTATTCACTCAAGTTTACATACTGTTACGCATTAATCATTTATATGTTTTACTTCCAATAGAGTATAAGTCACAGACATGCATTTAGATATTTTATTCAGAAACACATTACTAGCAGCTAAAGCTATTTAAGTAATAGTTTATAAGTGTTTTTTAAACGTATGCTTACCTATATATATTGCACTTGTGCAAACATTAATATATTTACCTGTAAGCATCGTGTTACAAACTGTAAATATATACATTTGTAAATAAGTCATTTTTTAAATCAATAAATAAATAAATACATGTAAATAAATATACATTTGTAACACAAATATTTGTCATTATTGTATTTGCTTCTGACGCGATTTTTGATGTCGAGTGTTAATTTGTTGTATAAACTAAAAGAAAACTAAATTTATGCACGTCTATACAAAAACTTCATTTTCTTGTTGTTTTTGTCGATCTTAGTCTGTTTACACAATTTTTTTATTATTTTTTTTAATTTTTTAAAACAGGGTTGTATTGCATGTTTATTGCCAAATTCACAATTTTTAGCTACAGATTTGAGACTTCATTTATTTAAACTAATTTAGAATTAGTTTTTTTTTTTCATTTCAAACCTTGTTTTACAAAGTATTAACCAACAACTTTTATATGGACATGGTCTGGTATGTATTTATGTATGTTTCTGTTATAAATATATATGACATGTGAAAAATGCCCGTGTCAAGTAATGACATATTGTCTTTTAACGGCTATGTAATGGGACTATTGAATATAGATTTTAGATAAATGAGCATGAATACATACGTTTGACATTAAACATTTAAATTACAATATGGAGGACGTAACATAAAATAAACATACATAAACGACTGCCTCATACATTGAGGCAATAACTATGGGTTAGTACCGAAAAAAACACAAAAAAGTATGTTTTAGTAGTCAGGGGTACTACTCAGTGTCATCACCCCTCCTTTCGATGTTCTCTGGGTACAATTCAATCATGATCTAATTGTATGCAACACTCAAGTTTCTATTGTATCACAGTGAGTAACATTAAAGAGACATATCTGTTATACCGTCAGTAACCTTATACAAGACATCCAATTCTCGTTAGAATATAAGTTCTGCAACCGTTTGAATTATTCACAAAAAATATATTATTCAATGGTTATTTACGTTTTTCTTTGATCATATACATAACATTAAACACGATATGATATATCTCGGCGTCATACCTAAAATATCCCCAGATCTAATAGCTCTGTTATTTGTTTTTCTCTACAGGTGACTGAAATACGCAATAGCGGAAACCTTAGGCAAGCATTATCTTAATGGTTTATGTCATAGTGATATATGTATGTATAAATTGTATTAGTTTAACTCTTTGATAAAGGTACGGGCTGTAATTTACTTAATGTTCTTAACCAGCTAGTTTCTAATTCGAGTTAATTTTAAGGTAGTCCGTACCCTTAATTTCATCCGTGTGAATAATATATAAATAGTGCCCTTAGTTGAGGGAAGTAGAGGGAGATAAAGTTCCCAAGGGGAGACAATCCTCCATATTTCCCTCAACCAAGGGCGTTATCTACTATATTATACCAAACAAAAAGCTCTTTATTTTACCTTTTATTCCACCAAAGCCTGTTAAAATGCGTAAAATTGCATCTGATAAAAAACTGTAAAAGTTACTGGGCTATAGCTTAAGTAATCTTAATGAGGATTACTCGGTAGTTTCCGTGATGAACAGTCGTAAGTTTCCGTGCCTAGCGGTGAACATTGCAATATCCCATGGCAATGTGAATTGTTTCATACGCGTGATTAAACATTGACCAATAATAGTTAAAGAAATTTCCGTGAGGTAAAATAAAGGAAGTTATTGGTGATGCTTGTTCTTTAGTTTGATATTTTAAAGAAACGTACAGTTCATTTATGCGTAAGTGGGAGGTCGTGGGTTCGAACCCCGGTCGGGTCTGACCCAAGACTTGAAAGTAAGTAGTGACTGTTCTTTCGCCAAGCACTCAGCATTACAAAATCAAAGTCACGATTCTTTCGGATGGGAACTTAACATAGACGAAGTCCTGTGTCATGGAAGGTGTGGCTGTATAATGCCATCAGCGCAACGCACAGGCAAAATTGCTGCACTTTCGCCTATAGCTGGTGACGTCTCGACATAAGTGAAATATTCTTGACTGGGACGTTAAATACCATAACTCAACTCAGCTCAATTCATTTATAAGTCGGCTAACTTCACACGTCATTTCACTGTCGGAGGCAGTTTCTAATAGAAATAGCAATGTAAATATATATATTACTTCACCTAACGAGGATAAATCGGTTTGAAAAAAAAATATCATCATCATTAATACCATGATCATCATCTATCATTATCTCTTTTATTATTGTTAATACAATTATCATCATCATCTATCATTATTATTATTATTATTATTATTATTATTATTATTATTAACCAAACTTAATTAACTTAACACAAGGTAAACATTTACACATAATAAGCCTTTGTACAAGACAGGTTACATTTCCTTAGCGGAGCATGCCTCCTTAATATGAAACCAAGTGGCATTTGAAAAATGGTTAATGGCTCGATAACAAAATATGAAATATATTCTAGCGAAAACGATATGAATAAATTATATTATTGATAACACTAAGAACTATGGTGAATATAGGGTGATTAAGATAGTATTTCATAAAGCTTTTTAAATTTTTTTTTTTTTTTTTTTTTTTTTTTTTTGCGATATAGATTTGTATTTCTGTGTATGTCTCTTAATTCTTGGTCAAGACACTTATTCTGTCCAATACTTGAAAATGAAATCATATTAGTATTTATGTATAAAGTAGAAGAAGCAATTTGAGAAGAAATGTGCATTGTGTAATAATCAGTTTAATAAGGAAATAAAACAAATTATAAACGAGACAATAAAATACAAACATACATTGCATATATATATATATAACTAGAAACGTTAGACGGACACTGATTTCAAAGATGGACAATATGTTCTATTTATTAGTAATATTAAAACGAAAATAAGCTTCATTATATATTTCATATTTAGTTATTTTCTAATTTCTCATTATTACACGCAACTCCCACGTTAGCTTCAAAATAATGCAACTTGTTAAGTCAGCTAAATGCACGATTCTTTTAATAATAATATAGTTTCGCTTTGTGTACTTTGATAACCCAAAGCTTCCGTTTGTTTAGATTAATGTTCACATCATACAACCACGGTGTCAAGCTTGGCAGTAATTAAAACACCCCTAATCTTTTTCATGGTTTATTTGTTTATGCAACGTTTAATAATTAACGGATTAAGGAAATCGGGAGGTCAGTGCAGTTAAATCATAATGATTGCATTGATTTGACAACCAAAAAGTCTGTTTGAGTTAACAAATTTAATTTTCTTATTTTTTGCTTGAGTTAACGAATGTATATTTTAAAGGATTTTCATTCAAGGGGATGAAAATATTGTTCGACATATACGGAAATTCGAAATATCCGTGTTCGAGATAACCGGAGTTATTTTAGTTCGAGATATCGAGATATCCGTGTTCGAGATAACGAGATTCAACTCTCTGTGTGTGTGTGTGTGTGTGTGTGTGTGTGTGTGTGTGTGTGTGTGTGAACTTTTTCATATTATTTCAAATTGCAAAAAAAAACAATTTTTAAGAATAATAATAGTGGGCAATTATTCAACCTTTGATATTTAGAAACTACGTCAAAAAGTGTAATACGATCAAATAGCGACGAATTAAATCTGATATATCGGGTTTTATTACATTGGAAATTTATCACTAAAATCCTACGCTTATTGTTCTGTTATAATGCTGTTTTAATAAACTTAAATATAAATGTTTTCGCAGATGTCAGCTTAATACAGTTTTCTCCGTAATAACATTAAATATCAATCAAGTTTTTTATGATAATAATGCTTCAAGATAATAATATACACATATTGACATTTGTGAAGTGTGTATAATTATTACATACCTTAACAGAGGTTTATAATCTATACCATAAATTCATTGAATTATTTTAAAATGTCAGATTAACTTTAGTTACGTTTTCAAAATTATAGAAACAACTGAAAAACGAATAAGATTTTCAGTTTTTTAACTAGGCGAGAAAATTCTTAAAATATACAACAAACAAAAACGGAAAACCAAATAGCTTATTATTCCTGGTTTTATTGGAAATGTTCATCTTGTCGATCACATTAACATTGAGTTGAAATGTTTACTTTTATGCCTTGGTTGGACAATACTTTGAAAATGATTTGCGACTGAATGGGATTCTTTTTCCGGGACACTGTATGGGCAAGTAGAATAACACACATTAAGAGCAGTATGCGCATGGTTTGAATGTTTAAGTGAAAACTGACGAGAATGTAATGAAAAATAAAAAAAAAAAGTATAGTATACGACATTATTTCTTCTTACAAATAATCAATTTTATTTCTATTCAAATGACACCAAGTTTATATGAATACTTATAAAAGACGTGTAGTCAAATTACAATTAGCTAGATAAAACCTAATCAATTATTTTAAGTTTAGTGTTCGGTGAATGCCCAGAAAACTATCGACCTTATGTTAGCAAACTGCAATATAGTTTTTAATCAGAGCTAATTTGCGTTTGTAAGTACGAAAAAATTGTTTTGATATTTCGTACAAATGTATGCTATCTGTTAAACGGCTGAAGCTAAATTAACTATAGAAGTAATCAGTTCAAAATCTGAAATTATTATTATTATTATTATTATTATTATTATTATTATTATTATTTTATAGTCTGGAGAATTACAAAGTATTGTTTTTATTTTGATTTTTAAAAAATATTTTTACAAAATACTAAAGTTTCAGATAAAGCACTTAATTAACTATTTTTAAAATTCACATTATGTTATAGACCACATATGTTTGATGGATATTTAAAAGTATTGACATCCCTGTAGTACTTGTGAATAAACAGAGATTTGACCTTACATAAAAATGGGACAAAAGGGCAAATATTTTGTCACTAGAAATTAAAAGATGTTATGGCTCATTGCTGGCTCTTCAGCTCAGATACTTAAACTTACTAAATACATGTCATATCATCACTGTTCCTAAAAACAAGGTATTTTAATTTCCAATTTACACGATACTTTGAACAAGTTACCTGGAGATTGATACACAATTATTATGTAGGATACATTCGGTATTTGATAACTCGCCGATTCCCAATAAATGGCGTATAAGCAGTTTATTGCAAGGTGGGGGTTAAACATTTACGATCTTTATTTCATCCTTTTTAATACCACTTACACTGCAGTGCTAGGGATAATCTAGTAATTTTAATTGTCTATATTGATAACTTTATTCGAACCCATAAGATGAACATCTCCAATTAAACCAGAGATGATTTAGGTTTTTCGGTGTAACATATTCCGCTGAGATATTTATTTCTAGAAGCCTTCATTCCCCTGATGTCACAGGGTTTATATGTGTAAATACATATACAGTCAGACCTGTCTATAAAGGCCACCCATGGGAATCAGTAAAAGTGGCCTTTATGGACAGGTGGCCTTTTATATACAAGTTCAAATAATATGAATAAGGAGCAACTTGGATAGAATTTTATTGGCCTTTATAAGCAGGCGGCCCTTATAGAGAGGTGACATTTAAGGCAGGTTTGACTGTAAATGCTTGTTTAGTTCTTCTTTAATTTCTTTTTTATTTCGCTGTATTTTTCGAGCTCCAATTCCTTGATTTTGTTTTGTTTTTTTTAATCGCTCATTATCATGCGAATTATTCCAATAAGCACCAGGCGAGATCTTACGTGATCTATACTCTATTTTTGTTTCTTTTTATTTTCGAGTTTTATAAAATAAAGAATTGATTTTATCCATTAGAAGACGTGAAACTGATAATGAAAATTCATATTTCACATTATTTTTAGACCATATTTCAATTATGCTGATAGAAATATAGAAACTAATCTATAGACAATTATTCAAATCATTTTCCTCGACGGCTTTTCTGATTAACTTCAATAAAGACGGTAATCGATCCCAGCATACAAGACATGAACGTGGGAGTGCGTCAATTTTCTATCGTTAAATCACGGATACTAAAATGTCGTATTAATATGCGTCTTTTTACGTGTTGTCAGTCATATATAATATCAACTCAAAAATACAGGTATTACTTTTGTAATTATAAACATTAAAGTATTTCTTAAATAAGTTCTGAAAAAAATAATAAGTAAAATTTATAATGCCTCTTCACATTAATACATTCTTTACTTATTTTAATCTCAGGACAAAGCTGAATAGTACTATATCAGAAAAGATTCCCGTAATCTTAGCATAGAGCTAAACAGTATTCAATCAGGAAAGATTCCCGTAATCTTAGCGCAACGCTAAACAGTATTAAATCGGGATAGATTCACTTTATAAATCGCAATCAAAATCGAGATTTACATTTGTTCCATTAATTTTTAATAATTGGTTTTACATGGGCAATGTTTTCAGTTCGTTGGGGGTAATCTGTAAATACTTTTTATACGTATATTTTATTAAATCAGGAAAGACTTAGCCTAAGGCTGAACAGTATTAAATCGGGAAAGATTCTCGAAACTTAGCATAAAGTTGAACAGTATCAAATCATGAAAGATTCCCGAAATCTTGGCACAAAGCTGATTAGTATTAAATCAGGAGAGATTCCCGAAATCTTAGCACAAAGCTAAATAGTATTCAATCAATAGAGATTCCGGAAAGATTCTCGAAAGTTAGCATAAAGTTGAACAGTATCAACTCAGAAAGATTCCCGAAATCTTAGCACAAAGCAGAACAGCATTAAATCAGAAAAGATTCCCGTACTCTTAGCACAAAGCTGAACAGTATTAAATCAGGAAAGACTTCCCGTTATTTTAGCACAAAGCTGAACAATATTAAATCAGGGACGATTCCCGTAATCTTAGCACAAAGCTGAACAGTATTAAATCAGGAACGATTCCCGTAATCATAGCATAAAACTGAACAGCATTAAATCGGAATAGATTCCCGAAATCTTAGCACAAAGCTCAACAATATTAATCAGAAAAGATTCCTGTAATATAGCACAAAGCCGAACAGCATTAAATCAGAAAAGATTTCCGTTATCTTAGCACAAAGCTGAACAGTACTAAAACAGGAAAGGTGCACGTATTCTTAGCATAAAGCTAAACAATATTAAATCAGGAAAGATTCCCATTATCTCAGCATTCAGCCGAACAGTATCAAATCGGGATAGATAACCGAAACTTAGCACAAAGATAAACGGTTTTAAATCAGGAAAGATTTCCGTTATCTTAGCACAAAGCTGAACCATATTAAATCGAGATGGATTTCCGAAATCTTAGTTCAAAGCTTAACAATATTAATCATAAAAGATTCCCGTTATATAGCACAAAGCTTAACAGTATTAAATCAGGAACGATTCCCGAAAAAGTAGCAAAAAGCTGAACACTATTAAATCAGGAGAGATTCCCGAAATCTTAGCACAAAGCTAAAAAGTTTAATCAGGATATATTCCCGAATTCTTACCACAAAGCTTAAAAATATTAATCAGGAAAGATTCCCGTAATATAGCACAAAGCTTAACAGTATTAAATCAGGAAAGATTCCCGTGACAGTAGCAAAAAGCTGAACAATATAAAATCAGGAGAGATTTTCGAAATCTAAGCAAAAAACTGAATATTATTAAATCAGGAAAGATTCCCGTAATTTTAGCATAAAGCTGAACAGTATTAAATCAGGGAAGATGTCCGTATTTTTAGCACAAAGCTGAACAATATTAAATCAGGAGATTCCCGTAATGATAGCATAAAGCTGAACAGTATTAAATACGGGAAGATGTCCGTATTTTTAGCACAAAGCTGAACAATATTAAATCAGGAAAGATTCCCGTAATGTTATCACAAAGCTGAACAATATTTAATCAGGGAAGACCCGTAATCTTAGCATAAAACTGAACAGTATAAAATCAGGGAAGATGTCCGTGTTTTTAGCACAAAGCTTAACAATATTAAATATTTTCGTAATCTTAGCAGAAAGCTAAACAGTATTCAATCAGGAAAGATTTCCGTAATTATAGCACAAAGCTGAACAATATTAAATCTGGAAAGATTTCCGTTATAAATCGCAATAAAAATCGAGATTTAACATTTTTTTCCATTAATTTTTTAAAAATCGATCTTACATGGAAAATGTCTTCAGTTCGTCGGGGGTAATCTGTAATTATTTTTATACGTATATTTTAGGAAATTTGTTAATTGTTGACATTACACATCAGACATTAATACAGTATTAATCATTGGACAAATGACCATTATGGACAGGTGTAAAATATAACAAACTGACCACTAGAGATGGGTTATTATAATATATATATGTTAGGCTGTATTTGAATATAGATAACCTCAAATATAAACAGAAAATCGACTTAAAAAATATTGGTAGACAGATCAGTGTCTTGAAGTCTCGTTATCGTGCCAGTGAAGATATACAATTGCAAATTCCGGTTACAAGTGTTGAAGTCTCGTCATCGGGCCAGTGAAGATATACAATTTCCGGTTACAAGTGTTGAAGTCTCGTCATCGGGTCAGTGAAGATATACAAATTCCGGTTACAAGTGTTGAAGTCTCGTCATCGGGCCAGTGAAGGTATACGATTTCCAGTTACAAGTGTTGAAGTCTCGTCATCGGGCCAGTGAAGATATACAATTTTTCGGTTACAATTGTTAAAGTCTCGTCATCGTGCAGGTGAAATATACAATTTCCGGTTACAAGTGTCTTGAATATGAACAGTATATAAGCATAAATAGAAACTAACTGTTAAAATTGGAAAGTGTGACAGAATTTCCTGTTGTGAAATGTATAAGTAAATTAAAGAACAAGAATGTGCCTGGTTTTGACAAAATTCAGACGGAACATTTGAAATATGCAATTCATTACTTACCCATTTTATTAATTGACTTTTTCAACATTTTAACAAGTAAAGGGTGGTACCAAAAAAAAAACAATTCTCCGAAAAAAAATATTTTCCTATTGCATTATTACCATCTTAAGAAAAAAAAACTTATTAAAAAAATCCTAATGTCACGCATTAAGCTTTGTGAATTTTTACAATGTTTTTCCTCTTAACAACAGCAACGGCACCCGTTTTAGCACGAGTTGAGTTGTAATACAACTTCGTTTCGTTTGATTTTCAGGAGTTTATTCTACATAATATCGAATTAGGTAACAAGATATTTATAGCTTTTCTAGATACTTCAAAAGCGTTTGATACAGTATGGTATACACATTTCAAGTTCAACATTAGTAAACTCCGTCCAATATAAATGGTTTCAGGTAAAGCAAGGAGGTATTTTGTCTACTTTTTTCTATGTTACATATATTGACGATCTGATTTCTCCACTTGTACTATCTAATATCGGTTACCATATTAATATATATACTGTATACTGTATATGTTAATTTTTTCATTCGCCTACTTTTGCAAATGGCGCAACACATTTAGCATAAGAAAGTCGAGCGTATCAGTATATTGTCTGACTAATCGTACTTACAAACGTTTCTTGGTTGCTTGGTAAATTTACTTTGGCTGATAGCAAATATTCAGGCATCTTAAAAATTGTATGTTTCCGTAGCAACTACAGAACTTTAAAAAAATGTGTGATGAAGGTCGGAAAGCTTATTTTTGCAATTACTTGTGTTGAGAAATATAAAATCAAACTTTTAGTATTGTATGACTTATAAAAAAAAAGTCAGTTCTGTACGGCTCAGAGTTACGGAACAACCCAAAACACTCGAACATTATAACATTACATACCTTTTAGCATTTCGTAGATAACTACATTCGGGATTTTCTGCGTACAACTAACTTGGATATTGACTAAGAAAGCTATTGTTTATCCTTAACTCCGTTTCCAGTAATCTACTTACCTTGCTCATTAAATCTGTATACAGCGTCTTTGCTCTTACAATGTTAATCCGACATCGCAGACCAAAGGATTTATACCGGATACATGTATATATAATGACTTAGACAGGTATTTGCTGAACAATATTGTTAATCAGTACATATATGATGATACACTTTCGGACAAAAAGTCTGTGGAAGCAGCTTGTTGTAGATACCGTTAAGAACTGTTAGTAGTCAAGAAAAATACACCAGGCCTTGGAATTTACGTCCTTTTCTGTGTTTCACTCTGGTTATCTCCCTGTACCAGTTTGACAGCTCCCTACAGACCACAGTCTTTCCAGATTTATTGATAAGCTGTGGATTATCTCCTCTAACGATGGAAACTTTTACACCTGATTTTCAATCTAAAATCTATTTACGTATTGTTTAAATGAGTTTATATGTAAGTGGGGCTCCATCGCAGCTACTTTTGTGTTAATCTTAATGTTGAACTGAACAGTTGCACCAATATCAGAAGTTTTACCAGGATTTACACCCCTTACTTTATAGAGAGATCAGCGAGTACGTTACAGGCAACGTTCTTACAAAGCAACATCTGCCTCCTTCTTGAGACATCTCCAGCTTGTTAATTCTACTCAATAAATTCGCTTGGTCAGTCCATTTACAAAACCACTCACAATTTATATATTTATCTGATAAGGTAGATATATATGTCGTTTAATTAGGTTTTAAATTAACTTTATTTAATGCATTAATTTGTTGTTACATGTACGTTACATGTATGTATGTCATCATGTAATGTAATATATATTCCTATCTCTATTAAAAGGATATATATATATATATATATATATATATATATATATATATATATATATATATATATATATATATATATATATATATATATGATTCAGAATCATGGTTGTATTCTGTTATATCACGAAACAGTAAAATATCATACATTTAATAAACATGGTATAACGAGCTACGTGCATGGTAAAAATATAATGTCCTGAACGCCAACGTAAATTCTTCTTCTTTAAAGATATATAATGAAAGAACAATATATAATAAATGAGGATTTTTTGTAAAAAACATCTTTTCTATTTTTAGTTCGAAATATCTTTTTTATTTTTAAAACAAATGAGTTGAAAATGTTTATAGTGAACAGCTGTTAAAAAGGTAATATTCAATTTTGTTTTTTATATAATTTTTTAATCTTTTTTATTTATTATTTTCAATTTATATCGTTTTTATTTGTTTATTTATTTATTTATTTATTTATTTATTTATTTATTTATTAAGAAGGATTCTGAGAAGAAATTGTTAACTAACATTATATTTCAGAACTTTTTGAAGTCATAATCTACCAGGAATTGTTATGGGGATCTATATCCAGCCGTTAATTTATTGTAATTATTGCAGATAACTTCAGAAGAAACTATGTAATCTTTACATTTTAATTAACGGAAGGCGTCCTTTTGCGCCAATCGCACTTTTGAGAAAGTTCTGAAAGTACAGAAGTCGGCATAACTCCGAGAAAGAGAACTTTTGTGTCGTGAAATATTATCGGTATATACATGGTGAAATCAGTCGCCAAAACTACGTCTGTGCCATGAGTTATAAGTTCCAGCCATTGATCTGATCATGGATTGTATATATTTTATATTTTATGTGAATTGATTTTAGATTATTGGAGGATTTTATTATAGAAAATGGTTTATTAATTAAAATGACTTTAACTCCCCCAGTAATATTGTCACGCGATAGTGACATTTATGAAATGATACATGTAATACATTCAAACGCAAGTAGCACGTTATCATTTCATAAAAATTCAACAGTACTAGTAGCACATGCCAGTATAGATACATCCGGTCCCAGGCCCCGGATAAAGAAGGAGGGGATTTAAAAGTATGTTGGCGCAAAAGGACTTGGGGTTTTTAAAAAAAATAGTGGCGGAAATGATATACTGGCGCAAATGAGTTGTGGCGGAAAAGGACGGTAAAATGGCGCAAACGGATCCCGGATTTCACCCTAATTAACAAAATGTAATTAGATGATTTAATAATTTCAGTAGTCAAAACACAGACTTTTTAAAACTTTTTAAACATCTTTACTTACATGCAGTTCAAATTTGTCATCTTTCTAAAATACAATCAATGCAAGTAGACTTCAATTTATATAACTTTTGAAGTTTTTAATAGAAATAATATAAAGAAAAAAAGGCTACAAATTATCTTTAAAGACCGTATCAGGGTCATTTCAGAGTCTTGCAAGATGTATATGGAAAATATCTAGATTTTGTCGTTAGGATAAAAAAAACAACCGAGAGGATGGCAACATCAAATTCTATCAGACAAGAGATTAATAAATGACGTAGAAGGTAAGACAAGACAACCTATCCTCCAAAAAATCCCCCCTATAGCGGAATAATAGACATGCATAAATTGTGAACGCCATGTACGTAATTTGGTGCGGAATAACCTCAGGTTGCTTCGTATTTTATTCGGTGAATAGTGAACACGGGAGTTATCATTGCTACAACGGAGTTAAATTGGACAAGAGCAGCACTTATTCGGATTTTAAATGATAAAATTCCCGATTTTGGATTAGCACTGGAGTATATATGCAGTAGTTTGGTTAAAAGTGCTATTTGACAATCCTTACTATTTCACTTTTGTCAACAAGGGTTCATGAGAACGCACATTTAAACATTTGAAATGCAATAAAAATATTTGTTATCAATAAGTTATTGGAAATTTAACTTGATTTACACTATGGATATACCTGAAATATGCACGTGATAATTACTTCTAAAAATTTTCGCTGGCAACAGTAAGAATTACCTGAATTTAGATGATTTTTTATCATTTAGAGATAAATTTGTCGGATTGAAATATTATCATGGTAACAAGAGATTTGTTTAATTAAAGACCTTGTTATTACCAGTAGCAATAAAGGTGAACTATAAGCATTACATAATAAGTTATAATGGCCATAATATTGACAATTAAATGTCTGCTTATTTTGTCACAAGTCTGGGATTTGTAACTAAGTAAAACGTGAGTAAATAAATATGTTATTGAGTGGCCAGAATCTGTGTCTTTTCTAAATTAAAACGCCATTTACTACGTTTAATGTTGTACTTTAATTCAATTAATTAAATTTGGACAAAGGTGTAAACGTAAAAGTGATAAAAATTGGACAGAAGGACTTGAATTGTGATTTGATGAGCACAATAGGAAGGCCTCAATCTTTCTCGATGTGTCAATTATTGTCCGTCAAATTAAGTGTACATGTAAGTGCACACGTGAGTGTAAATGAAAAAAAAGTGGGAGTGGCAAAAGGTTTCTTCTACAATAAGTAGTGTCCGTTTTAAAACAGTTTTATATTCTCTACAATAAACGTTTTGGTATGTTTCAAAATTTTTATTGTCTATAAGAAACGTTTTTAATACGTTTCAAACTGGAAGCATAAAATTGTCATTATTATCAATTTTAAAGGTAAAGGTTTCAGAACAAGATCGACATGAAAATATGCAGTATGGTTTCACGTTTTCTGGGTACTGGTACTGTAACAGGAAGTTCATCTTCATCAAAAAAGATCTTTAAACCCCGAAACTTTTATCAAAATTAAAACTGGAATTTTTTCTTTTTTTTTAAATTATTTCTCTAGGAATTTTTTTCAGGAATGTTATTTTTAGATTTAAGACTTATATTTCCTATTACAAAGGCACAGACTGACATTTAAAGCTGCATGAAGTTTTTCAATTTTCTGATTTTTTAAAAATTTTCTTTAAATATATTTATTTAAAAATAGATAACTTCTTATCACGATCCGTGAGATTAATTTTCTTAAATTTCATTCCTATTAGCTTTAAATAAACGGAAACCTCTAACGGGTTGGTCAATGTTTAACGATGATTATTATAAGCTTGGAGCATGCGCACTGATGAATAGAGACTCGAATGAATCAAAATTGGAAACCAGAGAAATAGCATTAATTTTCAGTTATCAGTATCCAAAATGTATTCGCAATGGTGCTATTTATCAATTACAAAGTCACAAATGGCAACTTAAATGAAATTCCTTGTTTAATTTATCGGATTTCACCGTTTTGGAAGTTTGTTTCAATGACCCAGTTTTTTATAACCTAACCAAGTTCTAAAATAAGATCCCACAGGTCAACATCTCGCTGGAAAATTATTACTTTTTCTATATGTATTCAAACGAAATGTAACATTGTTCATTAGGAACTTCTTTAATTAGACCAGCACCGTTTTAATTGTTCTAGGAAAACTTAATGCAGCTTTAAAGATTTTCTCGCTAGTTTTTCTTTTAATCTGTTCAGATATATGTCAGCAATTATTTGAGTAGATCGTGTTGTTATAACGTTGTATTTGTAAAACAATAGACAGAAATACCAGATATATATTGACTAAAGTTATAGTAGATCTGCTAAAATGATTTGAATGTGTTTAAAGATTGTTTAAATGGTTAGCGATTAAAAAGTCAGAATACATAGGTTGACTCAGTTAAACATTCTAATGTAAATATTAAGTAAGCAGAATTTTAATTGGACCATGACCGCTAAGATGTCGCTTGTTTACAAAACAAAAAATGATGGACTCCGATGATTTCGACGATTTCGTACTGAATTTTGTCAAAGAAACGGATATTGGATTGCATCTGTTATTTATTTCAAACAATAAAATTATGTCAATGGAATCAAGTGTTTTCTTGATAGAACTATATTTTTGGCGTAACGATATCGGTCTACATTAATGATTTAGTGATGCGTTTGTAAACTAAAAATAAACTCTGATCGGAGCAGCGGGGATTTCCATCAATTAAGCTGATTTTATAGTATAGTTTATTTATTTTGCATTAGAATAGAGATAATTTTACTGTCGCAAATACCGGTTACCTGGCTCCGCAAACGTCGCCAGGTAGACCTCAATTTGCGACAGTAAAATCCACGTTTTACGGTCGGAACTCTTCAAATGCAGAAAAGTTGTCTCCTAATTAACATGTTAAATATTTACTTCCCCGAGCGGGTACCGCTGCTGGTGGAGTAAAACTCCCCGAGGGTAGTCTTAACTCTGTAGGCAGTACTTTGCGCTGTCAGAAAAATGCACCTTATGGTAAAATTTTAATCTTATTTTGAAATTTATTTAAAACTAAGATTTGTTCTCTCATGCAAAGTATTCTTTTGCTCGATTTGGATTCATAAGATATTGGAACTTTGGATTCATAAATTTTAAAATGTTTGGATAATCCTTTTTTACCTACCAACTTCTTCAATCTCTTCATGAGGAAATAATTTTCGAAAAATGCACATAAGGCGACGGAAACATCATTAAATCACCGTGTTTGCGTTGTCATAGCCCTTATCACCTCTAATATCTAGATTGCGTCATTTTTTCTTATTTTAATTCAGTTTCTGAACGATACTCGTCTACATCAAGTGAAAACAGGGGTTTTCTCAATTCGTTTTACAAAAGTGCACTCACCCCTGGCGGAGAATGGCGTACAATCGGCTCGTCACGTTTAAACAAGACGTCAGTTTAATACACAGTAAATGTAAATAAAAGCTATAAAAAAAAACCAGGAAACATACTCATACGATAAGCATGACAATCTGCTATCATGACAACCTGCTATCATGGCGATCTGATATCATGAAAATCTGCTATCAAGGCAATCTGCTATCATGGCAATCTGCTATCATAGCAATCTGCTATCATTGCCATTTGTTATCATGGCAATCTGCTATCACGGCAATCTGCTACCACGACAATCTGCTACCGAGGCAATCTGCTATCATGGCAATCTGCTATCATTGCAATCTGCTATCATGACAATCTGCTATCATGACAATCTGCTATCATGGCAATCTGCTATCATGACAATCTGCTATCATGACAATCTGCTATCACGGCAATCTGCTATCACGACAATCTGCTATCAAGGCAATCTGCTATCACGGCAATCTGCTATCATGGCAATCTGCTATCATGACAATCTGCTATCAAGGCAATCTGCTATCATGACAATCTGCTATCATGACAACCTGCTATCATGACAATCTGCTATCAAGTCAATCTGCTATCAAGGCAATCTGCTATCATGGCAATCTGCTATCATGGCCATTTCCTATCACGACAATCTGCTCTCACGACAATCTGCTATCATGGCAATCTGCTATCATGACAACCTGCTATCATGAAAATCTGCTATCATGACAATCTGCTATCATGGCAATCTGCTATCAAGGCAATCTGCTATCATGACAATCTGCTATCATGACAATCTGCTATCATGAAAATCTGCTATCATGACAATCTGCTATCATGGCAATCTGCTATCATGACAATCTGCTATCATGACAATATGCTATCATGGCAATCTGCTATCATGACAATCTGCTATCAAGGCAATCTGCTATCATGACAATCTGCTATCATGACAATCTGCTATCATGGCAATCTGCTATCAAGGCAATCTGCTATCATGACAATCTGCTATCATTGCAATCTGCTATCAAGGCAATCTGCTGTCATGACAATCTGCTATCATGACAATCTGGTATCATGGCAATCTGCTATCATGACAATCTGCTATCATGACAACCTGCTATCATGACAATCTGCTATCATGACAATCTGCTTTCTTGGCAATCTGCTATCATGACAATCTGCTATCATAACAATCTGCTATCAAGGCAACCTGCTATCAAGGCAATCTGCTATCATGACAATTTGCTATCAGTACAATCTGCTATCAAGGGTATGTGCTATCATGACAATCTGCTATCATGACAATCTGCTATCATGGCAATCTGCTATCATGACAATCTGCTATCAAGGCAACTTGCTATCAAGGCAATCTGCTATCATGACAATCTGCTATCATGACAATCTGCTATCATGGCAATCTGCTATCAAGGCAATCTGCTATCATGACAATCTGCTATCATTGCAATCTGCTATCAAGGCAATCTGCTGTCATGACAATCTGCTATCATGACAATCTGGTATCATGGCAATCTGCTATCATGACAATCTGCTATCATGACAACCTGCTATCATGACAATCTGCTATCATGACAATCTGCTTTCTTGGCAATCTGCTATCATGACAATCTGCTATCATAACAATCTGCTATCAAGGCAACCTGCTATCAAGGCAATCTGCTATCATGACAATTTGCTATCAGTACAATCTGCTATCAAGGGTATGTGCTATCATGACAATCTGCTATCATGACAATCTGCTATCATGGCAATCTGCTATCATGACAATCTGCTATCAAGGCAACTTGCTATCAAGGCAATCTGCTATCATGACAATCTGCTATCATGACAATCTGCTATCAAGGCAATCTGCTATCATGACAATCTGCTATCATGACAACCTGCTATCATGACAACCTGCTATCATGACAATCTGCTATCAAGGCAATCTGCTATCATGGCAATCTGCTATCATGGCCATTTGCTAACACGGCAATCTGCTATCCCGACAATCTGCTATCACGACAATCGGCTATCAAGACAACCTGCTATCATGGCAATCTGCTATCATGACAACCTGCTATCATGACAATCTGCTATCATGACAATCTGCTATCATGGCAATCTGCTATCAAGGCAATCTGCTATCATGACAATTTGCTATCATGACAATCTGCTATCATGACAATCTGCTATCAAGGCAATCTGCTAACATGACAATCTGCTATCATGACAATCTGCTATCATTGCAATCTGCTATCAAGGCAATCTGCTGTCATGACAATCTGCTATCATGACGATCTGCTATCATGGCAATCTGCTATCATGACAATCTGCTATCATGACAACCTGCTATCATGACAATCTGCTATCATGAAAATCTGCTATCATGACAACCTGCTTTCATGGCAATCTGCTATCATAACAATCTTCTATCAAGGCAACCTACTATCAAGGCAATCTGCTATCATGACAATCTGCTATCATGACAATCTGCTATCAAGGCAATGTGCTATCATGACAATCTGCTATCAAGGCAACTTGCTATCAAGGCAATCTGCTATCATGACAATCTGCTATCATGACAACCTGCTATCAAGGCAATCTGGTATCATGACAATCTGCTATCATGACAATCTGCTATCATGACAACCTGCTATCAAGGCAATGAGCTATCATGACAATCTGCTATCATGACAATCTGCTATCATGGCAATTTGCTATCATGACAATCTGCTATCAAGGCAATCTGCTATCATGACAATCTGCTATCATGACAACCTGTTATCAAGGCAATCTGCTATCATGACAATCTGCTTTCAAGACAATCTGCTATCATGACAATCTGCTATCATGACAATCTGCTATTATTATTAAGCAGTTGTAGCATTTATATCGATTTTGTCAAATAAATTCTTAATGGTAGCTGGGACATCTCCATAGTGCCATCATCGAAGTTGACAAAAAGAGACTTAAAATTTTAAATACGTAAGAAATAACATTTCTAAATAAAATATCCTAGGTTTGCTTTTTTTAAATTTTTTTTTTATAAATTATGCCAATCTGAAGATGTCCAAAACGGTAGTACGAAACGTCGCCTTTCAAAAAGTTCTTTGTATTATATTTTAAGGTTCTCAGGCATTTAATATTTTGACCTATTTACTAAATGGGGCCAAAAAGGGTATTATTTATTTGTTTTCTTTTTTTTCTCTGACCCGTTATAGTATCTCGAACCTTTTCCTCTTTTAATTTTTACGGCAATAAAAACGTCATAAGGGTAACACGTGACATGCATATCATTAATAAATCAGCTCAATTCCCCGCTATATTAAGGCTTTATTTCAGGCATGTTGGATCTATTCATTCAATCCGGAACCAATACCGTTAGCACATTTTTTCTAAGCGAGGTTAGTGGCAGGACTGATAATTCGTCTAATCTGGATACAGTGGAAAGTTTGTACTTACAACTTGTGGATCATAAAGTATCAGAAGTCGAAGTCGATTATGGATTATGAAAAAAAAATGGAGAATGAATATATAAATGTTTTACACATGGTAAAATACATTAAAATAAAAAACAAAACAAAAATCCTAAGATGGAATTTTAGCAAAAGTTTTTGTCCCTAAAGTGATGAAAACTCCGTCTTAGGATTTTTTGTTATCTATAAAATGTTTTATTAATTTACTTCATCCTTTTGCGATATTGTACCCCTGAAACAATAATGGAGGACAAATAAGTAGATTCTATATTGACAACTAACAAAAAAAACACGCATGAGCAAACGGAACATACTACGAAATACAGATATTACAGCAAGCCCTAGGAACATCGTTATAGAACGAAATATAACTTACTACATGTATGTAATTTTTTGAAAACCATCCTATTTTTTGTAGTATTTATCTTTACAATAACACTATTTTTAGGCCAATAAGAACCCAAATTTTTACAACCTTGATACGGCATATTTATCAAAACATCTAATTATCGCTACGAATGGCTAAAGACTGCTCTTTCTTTTTGATATTTAATTGTAAAGTTTTTTTTTCAACTTTGATCATGTAGTAATAAATAACTTATTCAATCAACAATATTACATATCTTAAAAGCCATAGGTTTTACTCCTCAGGGATATCAAATCTACGAATCTTTTCTTGTTATTAAAAGTTACACTTTTAAATTTTGTTAATGAGTGATCATAATGTGTCGATCAATAGTTTATTCAACTCCAATCTTATGTAACAGTTTGTCAGTGAAGTGTGGATTGCCTTCTCTTATAATGGAGCTAATACCGTATTATTTAGATTTTAGTATTTAAGTAAACGTTTTAATGATTTCTCGACTTCAAAATGAATTTCATCCATGAACCAACAATTCATTATCAAATCTTTATGTCATTATCAGCTGAAAAATATCGATCAAGAGAAAAGCCATTCCACCATCAAGATCACGAAAATCAAACAAAACAAGAAATGTGTGTGTGTGTGTGTGTGTGTGTGTGTGTGTGTGTGTGTTTATTAAAACTACTCTTGGTCTATTGTTTTAAAGACCAATTACTTTAAATTTGAAAATATTGAAATTACAGTAATTATTTGTAGCTTGTTTGAGAAGAGAGAGCCCAGTGGTTTACAACTGTTCTCGGTCCGTTGTACTGAGTCAGTTATTTTCTTATTTTGATTATTTGAGCTCGCTCTTTTGAAAATATTACTATCTAATTTTTTTGGATTGCGCATCCACCAGGTTTAAAATAAATTACACATACGTGTGGGTTATAAATAAAGATATTATTTATTTGATGTTTTTCTATCACACTGAAGCCTTAATAAACCTTTAAAAAATCTAATTACACAAAATAAACCTCATACTCTTATATCTAGCGCGCTGTATATGGTTTCTTCTCGTAGTCAACAGGAATGTATACATCGTGTTTATAAACTAAATATACAGGATAAATAGTTTTTTCCACAATGTTTTCATACATGATCTGCCGTGTGTAGTTGTTAAGTTGTATCAGGTTTCACTTAATATGTATTCGGTAAGGTGATGGATTTTGATTCAGAAGACTATCAGATCTAATTATCACCACAAAACATGTGATATGATATAACTGATGAAAACTGTGTGTGCCCTATACGTCAATCAGCTTCAATCAAAACGTTATATCTATTTTTATTGGAAGAAGGCAGGCGTAAATTCCAATACACGCCCCTTTAAGAGGCCGGCATTCATGTCAGTGCATTATCATATAGTAGGTAAATGTGTTTAGGAAGAACTGTTCATGCATCAATTGGGTGAATAAGGCATTTGTTGGCAGCTATTAAATCGACTTAGTTTGTTTTCATCTCAAGGTCTATCTACTGCGCGCAGTATCATTTAAACATAAATGTTAAACTCACGGGTCACCCAATCAGATATCAACAAACACAAAATATGCGGACATATTTTGTACATTTTCATGTCGGCTGTCGTTTTGAAAAAATGACATGCAGAAGACTATAAGCAGACGACGACGACACCGAGCGTTACAGTTAGTGAGCATGACTACACATGAGTAGATACGTCTAATCATTGTGGTGTTATAAGCTTTCACAACAAAGTGTTAGTTTGACTTTGTACCGATAGGTTTATTTGTGTATTAACACTTAAACAACTATTATAGCGTATCAATTTTCAGCTAAAACCAAAGAAGAATGAAGGTGTATCTGTAAGTGTTCAAGATGTGTTTTTATCAGGTAGAACTATAAACTATTGATAGTAACGTCTAATTGTTGATTAGTTTATGTGATTATACAGATATATAAATACAACTACATACAACAATGGATAGGATTTGACAGTTGTGTGTTATTCACTATTACATTCCAGTACACAGGAGGATTTATTAAAATGGACTGATAAAAATTGTGAACTAAAGCTGACTAAGAATTATACGGGCTCAAGTGAAAAATGTAACACTTGGCACTTTAAAGTGCATTACATGTTGCATATAATGCAAGTCAGTAGTTACTGGTTGTTGTCTTTTTGTGTCATAAATGGTTGGTTACATAAATCTGTTAATTGTGGCGTGGAGCAATGCACTGATGTTCAAGACAAGTGTAGAGCCAGAATCGGATGCGGAATGGCTTTGTATAATTTCTACATCGGATGCGAAAGTGTGCTAAATGGCGAAGACACCAAATGTACAAACTTGTGTAAAAAAGCTTTAGTGTCGCTGCTTTCCACAGAGGATGACGTAGGTAAGAAGTTTGTAGATTGTGACTGCAATAACGAGGTTACGTGTTTAGAACAAAAGTCAAGGATAGAGATGTGCACGGCAGACGTCCTGATGGTTCTTGAAATTGCGAATACACCAGACAAACAGATAAGTTGTACATTAGCCAAATGGGTATGTGAGGCAGATGCATCGTGTCAAACTGCGATTCTGTACTACCAAGACCATTGCTCAAGTCTGTTTAGAGGTGAGAAATGTACCAAAAGCTGTAATAACAGTGTACATATATTGTATCAACAAGAGAAAGCTAAGAAATTAGAGACATGCAAGTGTGAGGGAGACGAGGGGTTTGATTGTTACAAAATCAGAGTTAATACGAATAGACTTTGTTTTAATAAAGAACCGCCTTATCCACCCTACACAACATCATCGTACAATTTCAAAACGCACTCGGGAACAACTGACAGTCTGAAAATATCAAGTTTGTATATGTTTATCGTACCTTTAATTACTTTTATCTACCTGTTAATTTATAGATATCAATGACAACATTCTTATATTATGTATATATTATGTTTAACTTATGTTTTGTTGATCTCCTAAAGAAAGAGATAAAATGAAAATACCAAAATATTCTTTACTGGGTAAAAATCTGAATTTGCTCATATATGTTGTATTGTGCAACAAAATATGTTTTGTAAATGTGGAAGTTTGATATGTAAAAATGAGAGAAAGGTGAAAATGTACCTTGTGATTTGAGTTGAAGTGCCATGCTTTTGTCATATACTATATTATGTTTATAAATAGTTCCAAATAAGTCATTTAAATAATACAGTAATAATTGACAATATGACAGTTTTGACAGTTACCATTACAATAGGTCATTTTGGTTTTAAACAATGGTTTGGATTTTCAGTCGGCTACAAATTTAATTATCATTAAATAACATGATTCTGAAATTGTTAACGTTTTCAAAAATTTTATTTAAAAAATAATTCTGTTTTAAAAACAATCTCTTAATTGCAGGCTATATTTGGATTTCATTTATAAACTTTGCACCAGTGAAAACTTGGCAATTTAGCGTTAACACATTTTTTGAATTTTGATTAATACGTTAAACATCTGTAATTTGACTTTAAGTTATCGCACCTGTCGTGTATACTATCACAATGTTGTAATTATTGTTGGTTTTAAAAAGGAAAACTTAACGCATTTAGGAATATTTTGCAATCTCTAATACTCACGATTGTAACTTATTTTGAAATGTGGATTCGCGTGGCATGTCAAAGAGTGTATGTATGTATGTATATATATATATATATATATATATATATATATATATATATATATATATATATGTCATTTTGGTTTTGATTATATTTGAATTTTAACTATTTATTTTGATTATAAAATGGTAAAATACCAAAAATACGCACGTGTGTGTGTATGTGTGTTTTAAATGGCTAGTTAGATTATAAACAAATTAAAATCAAATTTTCTCCATTTTTATATAAAATACACAGTGTGACATTTTGTTAATGATATTGCTTTAACCGTCTTAAATATTTCTCGTACAGCGGAAAGGATTATCAGGAATGATTTCGACTTGTTAAGAGACAAATTATCAGAGATATCGTCAGAGTAACTTGTATGGGTCATCCGCTATTTGTTATTTTTCTGTGAAGTTTCACTCACATGTTAAGCTCAATCCCATGCACTTTTGATCCTGCTGTGTTAAGGAATTTGGACGCCTTTCATTTGTTATTCACACTGAGTATGAAAACGTGTACTTGTTCAGATACAAAAAATGATTTATAGGAGCATAAGTGACCTTTATCTCATTACCTCTCGAGGAAAGAATAAAATTATCATATGAATGTCCTTTCTATTCACAATTATATTCCTATTCTATCTTCAAACTTGACACGTCAACAGACTTTTTAAAATATCTACAGGTATCTGTTAATCAAAGTTAACACAAACTTTTATAAATATCTACAGGTATCTATTAATCAAAGTTAACACAAACTTTTATAAAATATCTACAGGTATCTGTTAATCAAAGTTAACACAGACTTTATAAAATATCAAACTTTTATAAAATATCTACAGGTATCTGTTAATCAAAGTTAACACAAACTTTTATAAAATATCTACAGGTATCTGTTAATCAAAGTTAACACAAACATTTATAAAATATCTACAGGTATCCGTTAATCAAAGTTAACACAGACTTTTATAAAATATCTACAGGTATCTGTTAATTAAAGTTAACACAGATTTTATAAAATATCTACAGGTATCTGTTAATCAAAGTTAACACAGACTTTATAAAATATCAAACTTTTATAAAATATCTACAGGTATCTGTTAATCAAAGTTAACACAAACATTTATAAAATATCTACAGGTATCTGTAAATCAAAGTTAACACAGACTTTTATAAAATATCTACAGGTATCTGTTAATTAAAGTTAACACAGATTTTATAAAATATCTACAGGTATCTGTTAATCAAAGTTAACACAGACTTTATAAAATATCAAACTTTTATAAAATATCTACAGGTATCTGTTAATCAAAGTTAACACAAACATTTATAAAATATTTACAGGTATCTGTTAATCAAAGTTAACACAGACTTTTATAAAATATCTATAGGTATCTGTTAATCAAAGTTAACACAAACTTTTATAAAATATCTACAGGTATCTGTTAATCAAAGTTAACACAAACTTTTATAAAATATCTACAGGTATCTGTTAATCAAAGTATACACAAACTTTTATAAAATATCTACAGGTATCTGTTAATCAAAGTTAACACAAACATAAAATATCTACAGGTATCTGTTAATCAAAGTTAACACAGACTTTTATAAAATATCTATAGGTATCTGTTAATCAAAGTTAACACAAACTTTTATAAAATATCTACAGGTATCTGTTAATCAAAGTTAACACAGACTTTTATAAAATATCTACAGGTATCTGTTAATCAAAGTTAACACAAACTTTTATAAAATATCTACAGGTATCTGTTAATCAAAGTTAACACAAACTTTTATAAAATATCTACAGGTATCTGTTAATCAAAGTTAACACAGACTTTTATAAAATATCTACAGGTATCTGTTAATCAAAGTTTACACAGATTTTAACCATTTTTCTACAGATCAAAATAGAACTATATGAATTATTTGTTCGTATTGGTTCGTTAACTATACCAAACTGCCGTGATAAAAATATTTTGTGTGAATATAGCGTATCTTGTTAATATTAAAGCATTAACGTTATATTAAGACCAGTCGTTACAGATATATGATTGTATGTAATATACCCGAGTGTAACAGACACTAGATTTATCTCTTTTAGTGCTTTACTTATCATTGACCATATCGGCACAAATCTTTTTGTCTGCAAGTTGGGATTGACAATTAATCAATGAATTAATTATGCCCCGTCAATGGTCATTTGTGTAATTCAGATTTATTGGTCTCTATGGTGATATTTCATTTTGGTTGAATTTGATATTGCCATGAACAGATTTTTCGCTACAAATTTTATGTCATTAGCACAACAAGTGCATGCATTTCTCATTAATTTTAAACACAATGTTTTGACAGATTTTGTTAAAATTGCATTCACGCGTTAAATGTTAAAATCAAACTTGTTTATTGCTGTATAGTGGAATCAGCTATTTAAACGTTGTGTAGTTGTATAGTTTTCGGTTCTAAGGTTTTTATTAAAAATAACTTAATGTTAAGGCAAAAAAATATGTATACTAGTTATCTTATTGGATTAACGCGTTAAAAACCCGCTCACATTTAGAACTGTCACATGTTCTATAAATCAAGCTCATATTCAATCTTTGCATGGTTATGTTTGGAAAATAATTTAGGAAATAAACGGTATTATCATAGAATGGTTTAACTATGTATGGCTATGTCCGATGGTTTAACTATGTATGGCTGTGTCCGATGGTTTAACTATGTATGGCTATGTCCGATGGTTTAACTATGTATGGCTATGTCCGATGGTTTAACTATGGTTTAACTATGTATGGCTATGTCCGATTGGCACGTTTATGTATCATATGTTTGGTAATTGATAAAGGCTGTTATTGTATTTCTCAGTTTATTATTAATTACATAATAGTTATAAGTACAACTGGTTTAATTCGGTGATGTTATTTAAACATTCCATGAATAAAATAATAAAAAAATGAACGAGGCCGTTTTGTTTATTACAACAAATGTGTTAACATGTAATGTATAGAATGTTTTAATTTTTGTAAAGAAATAAAAATAAATAATGATGATAAAAATTAAAATATTCTACTTAATGACGTCACTGGCAAGGCAAGTCACCTGTGTAATTTCGAATGACGTCATAGGTCAGGCAGAAGTCACCTATGTATCAATTTTGAATGACGTCGTTGGCAAGAAAGAAGTCACCTGTGTATTAATTTTGAATGACGTCATTGGTAAGACAGAGGTCACCTGTGTATTAATTTTGAATGACGTCATTGGTAAGACAGAGGTCACCTATGGTTTAATTTTAAAATGACGTCGCTGATAAAACAGAAGTCACCTATGTATTGATTTAAAATGACGTCGCTGGTAATACAGAAGTCACCTGTGTGTTAATTTTAAAATGACGTCATTGGTAATACAGAAGGCACCTGTGTATTGATTTAAAATGACGTCGCTGGTAATACAGAAGTCACCTGTGTGTTAATTTTAAAATGACGTCAATGGTAATACAGAAGTCACCTGTGTGTTAATTTTAAAATGACGTCATTGGTTATAAAGAAGTCACCTGTGTGTTAATTTTAAAATGACGTCATTGGTAATACAGAAGGCACCTGTGTGTTAATTTTAAAATGACGTCATTGGTAATACAGAAGTCACCTGTGTGTTAATTTTAAAATGACGTCATTGGTTATAAAGAAGTCACCTGTGTGTTAATTTTAAAATGACGTCATTGGTTATAAAGAAGTCACCTGTGTGTTAATTTTAAAATGACGTCATTGGTAATACAGAAGGCACCTGTGTGTTAATTTTAAAATGACGCCATTGGTAATACAGAAGTCACCTGTGTGTTAATTTTAAAATCACGTCATTGGTTATAAAGAAGTCACCTGTGTGTTAATTTTAAAATGACGTCATTGGTTATAAAGAAGTCACCTGTGTGTTAATTTTAAAATGACGTCATTGGTAATACAGAAGGCACCTGTGTGTTAATTTTAAAATGACGTCATTGGTAATACAGAAGTCACCTGTGTGTTAATTTTAAAATGACGTCATTGGTAATACAGAAGGCACCTGTGTATTAATTAAGGTCGAAGGAACCAGTAAATGGTATGGTTATTTCAGCATTTTCTTTTTGGTATAATATTGCAATGTTCACTGATCGGCACTGATAATAAGTACAAAAAACTCGATTTTGTTGCTTTAAATTCTTGCTCGTGGGACCGCAGTCGACAAAGTTGGTAGTTCATGTCGCCTTAAAAAAATATTACGGACGGGATTATTTATAGCGGTTTTGAACAAAGACATGCTTTTTGTTATTATACCGAGTCTTTTTAAAAACCTTCGTCGTATAATTGTCCCTAGGGACTTCAACCAACGTAAAAAACAGTTTTTTTGACGTAATTTAGCCGTAAATTTAAATTGGGCAAAAATATTGTTGTCTTTATGTGCTTAAATATTTCTGATAAAAGTTTTGGTGTGAATTTTAACTTAGCAAAATCGGCCAACAATATTCCATTGGTACCAAAGCCAATAACCTGAGGATAATAGGATCTAAGACCATCCAAGAACATCACACACAAAACAAACAACGCCATAAGAAATATTTACTTATAGGTAACGACATAATAAACACTATTTCCTCAGAGACAGTTCATGAAAGGCAATTATTTCTAGATAGAATTGACTGTGCATTATTTATCAAAATCAATAAATCCGTCGTATTGTTGGTCTCTTTTGATCCACCATCTTCAGAACCTTCTTCCTAAATTACTTACCATATATACATGTATAAAACATGTATAAAAATACTTACTTTAGAATTTTTATTTATTTATTTATTTATTATTATTATTATTTTTCATTAAATATCTTTTTATTATCATTGTCTCTTGACATACATGTATGTTAACATAGACGTAACATTTCAATAAAAGTTTAAAGATTTTCTAATATGTCAGCAAGTACCTGTTTTAGTATGTCAGCGAGTTCGTTTATAAATTTCTAGATTTTGGTAAACTATTTCAACACACACACACACACACACACACACACACACATCGATAACCCGTTATACAACAATATAGCCGTATTTGTAGAAGTAACATGTATTTTACAGAGATGTGCCAATCTGTCAACATTCTCTCCATGTCTACTTTTTTTCATTTAAAAGAACCCGGTGGTGTTGCACGAGAGGTAACGTAAATATATTTACACGTATATACACGGATTGCAAGTTTAAAATTACAAAAAAATTATTTTAGACATTAAACTTATTATAATGATAATAATAATATAATAATAATAATGCTATATACCACTTTTTGAATTTAATCATAAAAATACATTCAAAAAGTGGTATATGACAATAATAATAATAATAATAAAATTATTATCATAGTGGTAAAAGAAACAGCTGATTTAATGTGTGTGGCTATGAAAAAATACACGTTATATCAGTTAGCATCACATACATTGAATGCAACTTCATTGAATGGCAAGCAATGGAGGTAGGCAAGTGATAGGGTAAGTCTGTACCTAGAAGTCCCTTCAATGTCTATCATTCAATTTTAGTGTAAATAGATAACAGTGCCGTGTGTTACTTTTGAGTTTTTGTTAAATAATGCATTCAAAAGTAACACATGACAATAGTAAAAATGTCTGCCTGATTCAGTAAGAGATGTATGCAGAATATATTGTTTCCGTTACCCGGATGGGTAAGTTTGCGACATAAAACTGATAATTTTCGATTGAATTGCAAACAGATCGCTATTAGATTTATATTTTTCATCAAAAAAAAAAAAAAAAAAAAAAAAAAAAACAACAATAATATGAGAGTTTTGCTCTTCTTTCTTAAGCTTCTTTTTATTATTATATTTATTGTTGTACTGTTTTGTCCATAGAAAAAATATGTATATTCCAAAATGGTATAATGTCAAACCAAATAGTTTAAAATTTTATTCATTATTTAACGATACAAATTTATCTTTACAAATTAAATTAGGTAAGTTTATAACAATTATTAATGAAAGAATCGGTACTACCGGTCCTCCGGGTTAACATTATGTAGTTATGTCATGTTGTTACTAATGCATTATTTATTATATATTATGTTAACCCGGATGACCGGTAGTACCGGTTATTTCAATAAGAACTGTTTATATTCTCTCAATTTGTTAAATTTATTTATTTTATTATTTTTATTTTTTTATTTTTTATTTATTTATTTATTTTATTTTATTTATTTTTTTTTAATTTATTTATTTATTATTTTTTTTTTTTTGCAATATAAGAAATAAAGAAACTTGAAACTAAATCGCACATGAATATATTTCTACTTGTTATTTATATTTTGAGAAAGCATCTGACCCCAATCTTTTAATTACGTCCGTCATTAATACACCTTCTGTCCACGCCTAGTAAGTATCTTGTTTTTGCCATTTTAAATATATTTCGTTAATTAAAAACTAATCGAAGACGGGAATTTTTTTTCATTTATACAAACTTAGATTATTATGACAACATGTATACAGGAAAGAGTGTTTGTCAAGGTAATGGTTAGCTGTTGCAAATTATGAGCTAGCATTATATTTTGTCAATATTAGTGTGTTATAAGTTGTACTGTTTTTATACAATAAAGTTTGATATAATAAATAATAATATTACCGGTAAATGACCAAACGATTTATCGCGATGTTGTATATTTTGAAGAGTTGTTTATTTTTTAAAGCGTTGGGCGTCTTAACTTTTGAGCTAAAACTTTGCGTCCCTTATTCCCATAACCTGATTCTGACGTCATGTAGCGACCAAGAATATGAACATTTCCAATAAAACTGATAAACTTTTATGTGCGTCTTTCTCCTCCACCATTTTATAAAATTTAAAATTTGATATTATGCTAAAAATTTATCTTCTCTTTTTTTTAAAAAAAAGACGAAATTAAATTTAGTTTGCACATGTAATATATAACCTGGACAATAAAAAATAAATTAAATCTATTGTATTACCAGGAATTTCATTTTTATTATTAAAATAAATGTCCATTATTCTTCTTAACATATCGTCGTAATTGTATTATGACATGCATTTATCTGTTCCGTTAATAGTTAAGAGATGATTATAAAACAGTTTTAACTTTTCTAACTGTCATGTAAAATAAGAAAATCTAACTAAAATGAGAAGATTCTATTTAACACTACATAGCTCAAATAACGTTACAAAAACATTGCTTACACAACACTACAAAAACATTGCTTACACAACACTACAAAAACATAGCTCAAATAACATTAATTACAAAAACATTGCTTACACAACACTACAAAAACATTGCTTACACAGCACTACAAAAACATAGCTCAAATAACGTTACAAAAACATTGCTTACACAACACTACAAAAACATAGCTCAAATAACATTACAAAAACATTGTTTACACAACACTACAAAAACATAGCTCAAATAACATTACAAAAACATTGCTTACACAACACTACAAAAACATAGCTCACATAACACTACAAAAACATAGCTCACACAACACTACAAACACATAGCTCACATAACGCTACAAAATATTAGCTCACATAACATTACAAAATATATATATAGCTCATATAACACTATACATTTGCGTTGCCCTCGGGAAATCTGACTTGCCTCGAGAGAACAAATCTTCATATCTTTCTCACGCCAGGGCAATAAATATTTTATTATACCGAACTCAGTTTTTCTTGCACCATGATAAAATTTTATGTAGGTTTCGAAATCAAGATTTTCGCATCCGCTTTGTTAAAAAGTCTCTGAAACATTTCACCGCTGATGCTAATGCATTTTTGGTATTTGCTGCAACTTTTTTAGATAAGATATCGCTTAATCCATCTTCATTTGGGATGTGGAATCTACTGTTCCCTGCCATCTCCACACATGTCGTCTGAATGGACAGAAAAGACAATATTTTCGGAACACATCGGAGAGTTTCATGGTAAGAGCGATAACTCGGAGTTGCTTTTTGGGGTTGGGGTTTCGAGTAGGTAAATATTATGAGGAAAACTCGATCGCGTGAGGGAAATATGATCGCATGGGGAAATATGATACCGTGCTTGGGAGACTCGATGTTTATTTTTTAGTTATGTGATTTATCGCGTCCAATCATTTACACTGTTATATTAGTGAGATATAATAATGCAAAATATTAGCTTACATAAAGTTACAAAAACAAACATAACTCACATAACACTACAAAAACAACCGTAGCTCACACAACACCACACAATATTAGCTCACACAACACTCGGAACAAACATTGCTCACACAACACCACACAAAATTTGCTCACACAACACTACAAAAACAACTATAGCTCACACAACACCACACAATATTTGCTCACACAACACTACAAAAACAACCATAGCTCACACAACACCACACAATATTAGCTCACGCAACACTCGGAACAAACATTGCTCACACAACACCACACAAAATTTGCTCACACAACACTACAAAAACAACTATAGCTCACACAACACCACACAATATTTGCTCACACAACACTACAAAAACAACCATAGCTCACACAACACCACACAATATTAGCTCACGTATCACTACAAAAACAAACATTGCTCACACAACACCACTCAATATTAGCTCACGTATCACTACAAAAACAAACATAGCTCACACAACACCACACAATATTAGCTCACACAACACTACAAAAACAACCATAGCTCACACAACACCACACAATATTGTCTCACACAACACTACAAAAACAAACATTGCTCACAGAACACCACACAATATCAGCTCACGTATCACTACAAAAACAACCATAGCTCACACAACACCACACAATATTAACTCAAACACAACAAAAACAAACATAGCTCACATAACACTACACAATATTAGCTCACACAACACTACACAATATTAGCTCACACAACACTACAAAAACAAACATTGCTCACAAAATTAGCTCACACAACACTACAAAAACAAACTAAGCTCACGTATAGCACTCAAAATCAGACATAGCTTACACAACACTACAAACACATAGCTTACACATACTTAAGGTATTATACGATTGCCAATAAAACGGATACCGAGTGTTAGGATGGCCCAGATTCTTCTTCTTCTTTTTTCTTCTTCTCATTATTATTATAATTATTATTATTTTTTTTTTTTTCTAAAATATAAGAGTTTTTATAAAACATAATGACGCTATTTAAATATCTTTTTTATTTATGGTAACTATTTTTCAGACTTAAATAGTTTGTGTTGTTATTTAATTTTCGGTGTATTACGAGTCATAATGTCAGTGTCAACAGCAGCAATGTTTATTTCTGTGAATGTGTGACAAGAATCAAAACATGGCTAGACTGCAAAAAAAAAATCGATTCCGAAACGTAAATTTTATCGGGGCTTTTTGAATGGAAATGAAGTGTAATTAAAGAGTAAAACGATACACTTGTCAATGTTTCTTTCTGAAATACGGTGTTTTTGACGAATTGTTATAGATATAAAACACTAATTAATTCAACACGCAATCAACAAAACATTAGAATATCTCTGGAAATTCCACAGCAATCTGTCTGATAGGAATAACAGCATTCATAGTATCTAGTGTTCAGTTTACAAGTAATGTTTACAATTTTGGGTACCGGACCTCGATGGTCGAGTGGTCTAAAGATCTGAAATAATGCGATTTAGATAGCTTGACTACAGCGTCGGTAGGCATTGTTATAAGAGGTAAGGACATGTGTTCTCTTTCTTGTGGTTTGTTATTTGTGACCTAAGATATTTCATATACCTTATTGTAGGTTGTTCAATCAATACCTGATACAGTTGCAGATGATTGGCTTCTTAAATTCATGGTGCTTTTAAAGTTATATGAAAAAATCTCTCGGTTATTCCCTGTCTACTCACACATCGCAGATTCGAAACCCACATGCTTGGCCATTGAAAATTATCCCTCTGCTACAGTCCCTCCCCCTTCCCGTTTCAGATTTACAAATTTCACTTCCGGCATTTAGCCAGCAAACTTCTTTGCAAATTGAAATGGGGCCACACAGGTGCACCTGATTTTCGACCGAAATATAGTCCACAAATAACAACATATTTATCGTTTATATTCAATTTTTATATATATTATTTTTTATTATATGACTATGATTCTTTCTTTTCGTCTTTTGGTCGTCATACTGTCACGTGTCATTAAATATTTCGTGTATTGCTTGTCTAAATGCACGTGCGGTCAATAATATGAGGTCCGGACTGGTTCAGACCCCTTTTCAGCCTCAATGACGTCACAACAAAATTATCCAATTATTTTCTTTATTTACTCCTTTGAGTTGCTCAGTCATGATGGAGGAGACGGCATTTTGTGTATTGTTTGTATTGCATGGAATCTACTTAATTTCACTTGAAATAGGCAAATAGTTATTTGTCATATAATACTTTGAATGAGGTCAATGCATGGTGAATATTGGTTGCATCAAGTCCGTTGTTACCTCACATTAAAAATATTGCGGGTTAAAAATGTGTGTTCTCGGTCTTAAATTCAGCTGTTGCGTCTACTGGACTCCCCCGATGTGCATGTGTTATAGATGGGAATTTTTTATTCTTAAAATTAATAAATAATTTTAAAAAAAAATATTTAACAAAAAGATAACTATTGAACTGTTTTAAAATGATGTTCATTGTCAGTGTGAAGGCAACAACTTTGCAAGCAAACTTATCATAACGCGCGTTATTCCGTTTGCTTGCAAAGTTGTTGCCTTCATACTGACAATGAATGTTCAAATTAAGGAATAAGAAAGTAACACTATAATAAAGAAGGAAAATGTCAAAATCAGTAACGCATTGAATCAGGAATAACCAGTTTGAATTGAGTTTATTGTTTTTTGCCGAGGCGATAAGTTCTGCATTGAAGAAGGAAATCGGGGTACCCGGAGACAACTATCGACCTTCGACAAGTGAAGGTACAATCCTTCTTTAAATAGGATTTTTTCCAGTGGGATTAGAACGTAGGTTATAGGACCTTGTGGTCTGTAAATACGCACTATAGTCTTCTTGGCTACAAACATAAAAACTAAAATATGAATGACACAGTTACAAGGAACCTCTGTAAACTGTTGAAAGAATTTCTTTATCCATTCTGTTATTTATTTATTTATTTATTTATTTATTTATTTATTTATTTAATTATTTATTTATTTATTTATTTATATTTACAATTTCTTGCGTTTTGTATGTTGTATGCTATAATAAAAACTTACTTGCAGTTATTATAAGTATCGTCGTGTGCTGATTTTGACTTTCTATTAAAATAATGCATTCAAAATCAGCAGATGACAACAGTTGATTTTGGATGCATTATTTTAATAAAAAGTCAAAATCAGCAGATGACAGAAGCTTAAAAATCATCGCCGAATGACAGATTTCCACACAAAATGTTGTCAAAATGAAACAAAGTTATTTGTGCCTGTAACGTCTGTTTGACAATAGGAGATTGGCTGATTTAACACAAAGCATACCGGTCAATGTACAAATAACCCCGTCCCCACCACCACCCCTACCCCCACCCCCACCCCCACCCAAAAATGCAAAAACTTTGAAAACTTCCATCAAAGAGGTGAGGCCGGGTGTTCCGGAAGGATAAGCACCTTTTTCTAGATTTAAGTCACACCCGTCATGTGCAAAATCAAATTTGAGAATGAAAGGAACATGTAACGATAAGACGCCAAATATATCCAGTATAAGTTTGGATAGAATACTTTGATACTTATCAACAATATTGTGATGACGGTCATGAGACTTTTTGAGGGCCTTGAATAACCTAGGCTCGGAGTATCCGAGTCAACAATTTAATTGGAGGCAGCTTGCTTTATTGTAGAAAGTTCCCGTAATGGAAACAAGATCTACCATACCGTATTTAATGTAAAACATATACACCATACGCAGGAGAAGCAGAAATAGTACTGCGAAGAAACGGAAAGTTGACAATAGAAAAACTGAAGCGATCACGTTTGTCGTATTGTACATTACTAAGATAAGACCATTTTTAGCTAAATTCTGTTTGGCAATGGGAAATATTTATGTAATGTGTGATATGCTTAAATGGTATGTTTGCTAAAAATTGCTTACTAAATCAGTATTATTTATTACCTGATAAAATTCTAATGATTTGGTTTTGATTTATCTTACTATTGAACAGACTTGAACTGACAAATACAATTCTATAAACTACTCAAAAAGTGACGAGTAAGACGAATTCCAGATAGCTCAAAATCTCCAGTTTCATCGGAGGTGTTCATCCATTCGGTCATGCACCTAATCGTAACAATTTACAATGTGAGGAAAAAGGAAATTTGAGTGTATTTTGTAATTAACCAGGTACTATCCATTGAGATAAAGGCACCAAAAGAAGTGAAACTAAACTTACATTTGAACTGGTATGCATATCAAGACATTGCCATTTAGCTATAGGTTAAGATGGCAATGTGTCTAACGTGTAAATATATTACACAAATACCTGTTAAATTTTGATGTGTCGTATGTGCTCATTTCGGAAAATCATTCCTCATCAGTGGCACTAGGGGCCGAAAATTTTGATGGCAAATAATATAAGCAAAACATTTGAAAATTACTGAATCTAAAGTTCCAAAATAATATGGATCCAAATCCAGCAAAGGAATGCTTTGCATGAGGGAACAAACCTTAGTTTTAAATCAATTTCAAAAATGAAGACGGCTGAAAATTTAAAACTAAATACGCCATATATGTATTTAAAATTAACTCAGCAGTAACGAGTATTGATTTTCTAGAGGAAAATAATAACTATTTATATATAAAGCCATAGTTTCTAGATCTTATTAATCGGTCTGAAGTATCACTTATAATAAAGTATTTTGTGTCACAACACTTGATACTAAATGGTATAATAATGTCAGGGGTGACCTTTTCTAGAAAAATATGTTGCTAAAAGGAAATTTTTTTATATATTATAATAATTGTCTTTAAAATACGAGTCTAAATGATCAATTCGTGTTTAACTATCTATTTATATACTAATATCTCTTTAAAACTTAGTTAACTAAAAATACTTGAAGACAACAATATTTCAATACTAGAAAAAATAAATTCAAATAAATAAATTGTTCGAATATAGGCTTAATCTTTGGATATTTAATAGGCATTTGATGACCAAGTTATTGAAGATAATGATAAGGCATCAAACATTAAAATACATAAACCATTATCATTATAAGTCCTGTTATTGTGAAGCAGAACCAGAGATGTTTCAAGCGGAAGTAGAAAAGTGTCTATTTCCTGTCCTTGTTGTCACGTGTACTAGTTTGCTGGAGGGTTCATGTTATTCAATTATAATATTATTATTCATTAGATATTTAAAACATCATTTCTGTAATAAAATAGTTGTAATAACTTTTTGCTACAATGTAGAACACTGTTAGTATGTACTTTTTGTTAAAATTGACAAAAAGGAAAAATGCAGAACATTGAGAACATGGACATGACAATGGAAAAAAAATATGAAAAACGCCATGGAAGTATTGTGCACATTGGTTAAGATACTCTATGACAACTGTCACATAACTAAAAGTTATTGTGACACAATTTACTTTTTGCAATCATCTACCTTCAAAATCAATGTAAAAAAGTCTCTTTTAAATATTGTAACATTATCTTAGAAAATGGCATCAAAGGCTCGGAAAAGTAAAGAATTTGGTGATAATTTAATAATTTTATTAATCATTCATTTATTTATTTATTTATTTATTTATTTATTTATTTTTATTTATATTTGAAATTTATTTCAAACTAAGGTTTGTTCCCTCATGCAAAGCAATCCTTAACTCGATTTGGATTCACATAAATTTGGAACTTTAGATTCAGTAATTTCCAACTGTTTGGCTTATGTTTTTTATTTATCAAACTTTTCGGCCCTAGTGTCACTGATGAGGAATGAATGATTTTCCGAAATGTGCACATATGGCACATCAAAATTTAACAGGTATTTCTGTTATATATTTATTTGTTCATTCATTCATTCTTTTATTTATTTATTTATTTATTTATTTATTTATTTATTTATTTATTTATTTATTCAATATTTACAATTTCTTGAGTTTTGCATGTCGTGTTTTAATTGCATATGCCTTAATTAAAACTTACTTGCAGTAACTATCATTATCATTATGATTTACGTGTAAAAATATAATGAAGTACACCGTATTTCCGGTATGCAAATTGTTTAAGTATGAATTCCATGCTATATGTTTGACAAAAAATCTTCAAACAACCGAAAAATATGAGGTTATATGGTATTAATTCTCGAGTATTTAAAGGTTATTCGTATTTCTGTGATGCATATAACAATATATACAAATGTATTCAGTTGCGAGTGCATACATTTGATGCCTTTAAGTAAAACTGTAAATAAGCACTTGAAGAACAGTTTATTAAATAATTCGTGGTTTTAAGCTCAGCATGGTATCTACACAACTGTAGATCTGCTTCAAAAGAACTCGCTATTAATGCTTTATATTATATAAATGTATTTATGACTATCTCGTTACATCCATAACGATTTGGCAGGCATATTCGAATTACGTGAAACACACTGTAAAATACATGTTGTAAGATATTCTCTTAAAGCTATTATACATAATGGTATTTCTGTTAAATACATCAAGACGCTTTGGCAAGCGAATGGAAGAGAATAGTTCTAAGAACATGCATTTTGGCGCCACTTTATGTGACAGCTAGTATAATTTATCTTCTTTTTTAAGAGTTTAAGTTAGTATTAATAGAAATAATAATGCATGTTATTTAGTGTTTCTATACAGAATACGGTCGGTACAATATATAATGCCATACAGCATATATAATAGAAGAATGCATTTAAAATGTCGACAACTCCATTAGGATTTCAGCTGCTATATGTTTTTGGAACATCTTGGGGTTGTACATATTTACGTAACGTAAACTAATACCTGTGTAATATGTTACGTGTATAAGTCACAGAAATAGCGTTATATCATGGTCTTATATTCTTTGTGGTATAATTTACGAAATGTGATATAATTTCAGTAATTAAGTTAGAAATTATTATCACACAGCTGTTCTCGTTTTTCTTTTTCAACTCGCTACATATGAATAGTTAAAATCTCTCCACAAAACCTGTATATAAACTTTGTACATTTGTATTCCCCTAAATCCCTTAATTTTAATGTCATCAATACATGCATAAACCCCGTTGTCCACTTTCTACAGATATTTACGTAGTTTGAGGGAGGATTAATTGCGTATATGTTCGAGTTTTAGATAAGATACTTACATCTTTAAATAAGTAATGTAGAATATATTTTTTTTAAAAAAAGCCGATTTTAGACACATATTTTTTCTTGAGCCTTTTGCAACAATTACAAATGTTACGTAATTCACAAAAAAAACATAAAAAAAATAATAAAGCAAGTTTCAATGTTATCACACATAGCGCAAGAGTAGGAAGACCAGAAAAAATATTTAAATACTTTAATATAAAAATCGGGAAATTGGAAACATAGCATAATAATTAATTTTGTCTCCCGACATTGAACTATTTCTCGAAGTCGACGTCACAAACGTTATGTCAAAAAAGAGGTGCTGTGACGTCGTAAAACGCGATCTCTTATAACGCCGTAGCAAATCCAGGAACGCTCTGGCCCCAGTTTTACATAATTCACTCAATTCAGTGTACACTCAACTCAAAAATTTCAAATTTTCTCTGCTCAATATTAAAAAAAAAAATAAGTTCTATGAAAGAATGTGTTGTTTTAATCAAGAAACCTACATTAAACAATTTATATATAATATTAGATATTCAATGTTCAACTGTGTATTGTCTTAAAATGGAATTCTAAATATTTTCTTATTTGAGTTGATTGTACACTCAGTTGAGAGAATGATTGTGAAACTTGGACCTGGTCGCAAGGCAAGACTTGCAAACCCTATCGGATGTGGTAAAGTCACTTAAACTCATCAACATTTAATGTCTTTGAACGTGATCTCTTATAACGGCGTAGCGTATCCAGGAACGCTCTGGTCGCAAGGTAAGACTTACAAACCCTATCGGATGTGGTAAAGCATTGGTCACTTAAACCCATCAACATTAAATGTCATTGAACGCGATCTCCTTTTACGCCGTAGCGTATCCAGGAACTCTCTGGTCGCAAGGCAAGACGTGCAAACTTTATGTGATGTGATAAAGCATTAGTCATTTAATCCCATCAACATTTAAAGTATTGATAAAACAAACCATTTTAAGAGATAGTGCACATGTGACAGAGGCGTTCCACAAACGAGGCAACATCCTTGAAGCCCTTTTATGTAAATTTAAACGGAAAACGTTCCTTGCTCCGAAACCATTTTTCCTTATAAAATATTCTACCTTTCAAACCCAATGCGTTTTATATGTGTTCTTTGTCATCGATAGTTAGAGCTTTAATCCATTCTTTATAAAGGCAGTTGTTTATAATCAACTTTTTATAGAGGAACTTTTAATTTATACGTTACCTTGTGTAATAACAACATTTCAACACACATCGTGTTTTAAAAACTGATAATTAATGATTTTAACAAAGAAATATATTCTTCAAAAATCTTTATATACTTGTCGTAAAAACAACTTAACACATTACTCAGTATATTCAAAAGGGCGACACGGAGACATCCCTTATACATGAAAGTTGAGAAAATAGCACATCTTACTGCATGGCTTTGATCTTTTTAAACCCTCGTAAATTAAGAATAGACATTAATCTGGTTACTTAGGATATAAAATGATTATGGTTATTAAAATATGATTTTATACTAATGTAGACAGATGACAAAAGCCCGTAAAGCCTTTCAAAAATAAAGCAAGTGAAAAAATATGTCAGTTATACAGAGATAAATAGATACGATGATCAATAGCGGCCAGGCTAAATTAAAGCATTTAACCTATGTTTGTGTACCACGGTACACTTTTTTATGGTACACAAACACGACTATTTTGGTATGTTTGTGTACCATAGTGCACTTTTTCATGGTACACACATACAACATTGGTATGTCTGCGAACATGAAACAATCTTCAGGCTAAAATGAATCATTTTACCTATGTTTGTGTACCATGGTACACAAACACGACTATTTTGGTATGTTTGTGTATCATAGTGCACTTTTACATGATACACAAATACTACATTGGTATGTCTGCGTACCATGAAACAATCTTCAGGCTAAAATGAATCATTTTACCTAAGTTTGTGTACCATGGTACACTTTTATGGTACACAAACACGTGTTTTATGTGTTTGTGTACCATAAATTATGCACCATGGTACACAAACATAAATAAAATGCTTCATTTTTGTTTGTCCGTTATCGGCCATCGTAAATAGATATATTCTAAAAAAAAAAGGCGTTTATTGTTATGTTCTCCTCCAAGCAGACGGCAAAGTTTTTAAGTAAATAAAATAATAAAATTTGGTTGTGAAAAACGGTCGATTTTCTATTGTTCTTGCTTTCCTGTCCTTTTACTTCGAAACCTATATGTGTATGCCACAGGCGGTATCTTATTTGTATTTTTAAAGGTCTTGGTGGTTCTCGGAGTTATTTTTTGTGTTTTTATCCGTTTTATTTGATGTCGTAATTCCCCGAAGACTGACAGGGTAATGTTAGTATATAAGTTGGTTTTCTGGTTGATGTCCCCAGACACATGACATTGCGTTTCTTTTAGGATCGACCAAAATAAGTAAATTATAATAATTAATGATTTGACCCTTTGACCCTAGCCTGTGACCTTCTGTAATACGAGTACGTATGGCTCAAGATTTTTCCTTCTATTTTAGCAAGATATTATACTACATGCTGTAACAATGTTTGCATACCTTAAAAACTAGAAATGTTTATTTCCAACTGTTAAACTTATCTATTTGGACTGAAAATTACAATATGTAATCTGTAAACAAAATGTATTTTTTCATATGTATTTGTGTGTGTTTCTTATTTTTCGTTCAATCTTTAAAACATAAAAATTTACTTGTTAGAATCAACAAACTGAAGATCGGACTCAGACCTCTAAGGGGCATAATTGTATCAGTATTGACTTAAAGTGTAGACACGTGGTTTACCTTAGTGATTTGTACTACATTATATAAGTGAGGTCATAACTTCTATAATTAATCATATTTCAACAGCTGGAAACAGTAATACATGCCTTATTGCGTTATTACAGCAAAAATAACCTACATGCTTTAACTCAAGTGCAAATTGTTGCATAGCAACAAGAGTTATGTTGCCGTAGTTAGTAGTCGTTTATCAAATGTTATATAATTAAGTATCATAAGTAGCAGATGATTTCTTTTGTAATGTTATTTAACGTTTTGTTGTATACATAATCTGTGGCGGAAAAAAAAGGTGTTACACGGCGTAATAGTGAAAGAAACTAGTTTTTTGCGTTTTCCAAGTACCTGAAATGTATCATCAACTAAGCAATGATACCGTCTAACAATAGAAATAATTATAAAAGCATATTTTTATTTATTTATTTATTTATTTATTTATTTATTTATTATTTTATTTATTTCAATTTTACGTGGAAGAAAAATATCATACTTTATGAAAATGGAACATAAATTTTGCGTAGAAACGAAATAGCATTGTACAGAACCCAAGTATGTCTTTTCTAGGGCACCGTACAAAGTGAATGTTTGTCTTAATATTATCATGACTTATCTATTAAAAAAAGGACAAAGTTTGTGTTTGATTATACCGATATAATATAGACAGGACTTCATCAAAGTTTTGTTAACAGGTTTTTTTTTTTATTTTAGTGGCTTCAACTGTGACAAAATTCACATTTGTCAAATCTTTTTATATACTGAAAGCAAAGTATGACACTACACACACGATGCAGTATGTTGCCATAATGTCATACACCATATGCGAGTTATGCTTCCATCGTGTCATAACAAATCTGCATGCATTCCGTTTTTACATTTATCCAATATTCTAACGTTTAGTAATGAAGTTTACGCGCAATGAAAATACTTCCATTGATATTGAGGCGGTCAGTTTTAATAAAATGGAGGAAACCGGAGTGTCGGGGAAAAACACCAACCTTCGGCAATCGAACAGACACATTTTCTGACACAAGTTCTTCCGTGGGCGTTAAGAGGCACTGTGATCTGTAAACACAAAACACAGATCGTGCTTGAATTTTAAAAACTGCACATCTGGCACATCAAAATTTAGCAGGAATGTTTTATATATGTACATTATATCTTCATATATTTTATTTCATTTCTATTTCGTTTTGCATTTTAAAAATACTTTGTTTGAAGCCTTAAAGCTTTAATTTATAGCAAACAAAGAAGCGATGTCTGCAATAATTTGTTTTACATACAGTTTGATGAGATACAATTCTAAATATAAAAAAACATGTGGTGTCATCATATATTAACCTGGTGATTTGGCTGCTGATTATATATATATATATTCTTTATTTTAATTACATTTGGAATTTAAGGTCGTTCAAGGACTAGAAACGGTAAGAAATATCTGTACGGAAATTTGATTGAAAACTAATTAAAGACATTCAAAATGGGTTATTTGATAGTTTATCACAAAGCTGAATTTTGTGATCTATGAAATTAAAATTTTGAAAACAATACACTATACCATTAAGTAAATTTCACAACTAGTAGAACAGGTTTGACTGATGTCGTTTTCAAAATTTAAATTTCGCGAGACTCAAAATTACGGCGGCGTGGAAGGGATAAATGAAAAAAAAATCTAATTCGTCTGAATGAATTACTAATTCGTACGAACGATTTATTAATTCGTTCGGACGAATTACCCAATTTGATCAGTTTTTTTCAGTTTATTATAACGTTTCAAATATTTTACTGTTATCTGTCTCCCTGTCAAAAATAGTTCACCTACATTAATACGTCACCAGCTACAAGTGAAAAAACAGTATCGTCTCGATATGGGACCTGGGCTTTTAAAGGCCTCAACCTTAAGACCTGTGACTTTCATTTTTAAATGACGGGTTCTTGGAATAGTTCTTGCTCCGTTAGTGGAAGGTCGTGGGTTAGAAACCCAACCCACCACCGAGTCTGACCCAAGACTTTTGAGTTGGTAGTAATTGTGATGTCAGCAAGCACTCGGCATTTCATAATGATAGATACCGTTCTTTAGAATGGGAACTTAAAATAAACGGTCCCGTGTCACTTTGGCGTTGCACGATAAAGAACCCTGCTGAATAATGTCACCAGCACAACACACAGACAAAATTTTCTGCACCTTTGCCTATATCTGGCGATGATTCGATATAAGTGAAATATTCTTGACTGTGACGTTAAAACCAGTACTCAGCTCAACTCTTTGCAAAACCACAGTCTTTTCTCAACGGTGGGACCCGTCCCGGGATCGGAAAATAAATGAACAAAAAACCAAGAATTAATAAACGCAACATGTTATTCATTATACTTTGCATGTTCACAGAACGGTGAAATTAAACAATAAGTCGCTAAAGACAATCAGTATCTGTAAACTTAGTGATTTGCAAACTTAAAAGTTTGGCCGGATGAACAACTGGGTAAGTTAAAATCGACTGCTCTCTCTCTCTCTCTCTCTCTCTCTCTCTCTCTCTCTCTCTCTCTCTCTCTCTCTCTCTCTCTCTCTCTCTCTCCTTCTCTCTCTCTCCCCCGAAATCTGAACGATTTAACTAATTCGTCCGAACGATTTATTACGACTATTCTTGACAGGGAGACAGATAACAGTAAAGTATTTGAAACGTTATAATAAACTGAAAAACTGGTCAAATTGGGTAATTCGTCCGAACGAATTAATAAATCGTTCGGACGAATTAGTTCAATCGTTCAGACGAATTAGTTAAATCTTTCGGATGAATCAATAAATCGTTCGTACGAATTAGTAATTCGTTCGGAAGAATTAGATTTTTTTTTTCATTTGGCCCTTCCACGCCGCCGTACAAAATAATGAGAAAACACGTATCATGAAAGTAAAACGTAGATCCAGACTCTAAATTAAATTTTATCATCACAAAACTGGGCAAAATCATATATTTTTTAAAATTAAATGCTTATTAAAATTTTATATTCAAAGAGCTTTGAGTAGTTTTCCGTTCAAAACAGATTATATATCCTATTTATAATATTAATCTTTAACCCCTCCCTAAAGTTTTACAGAGGATATCCTTGTAATACGAGTTTGTTTTAAAGTAGAAACAAGAAGTTTTAAACTTGGGAGTAAAACACCATTACTCAACTCAACTAGCAAAACATCACTGGATCAATGATTTATCTAAGAAACTCATCAAACAAGTTTTTTTCCTTCCAGTGCCTGGTTATCAAATGTATTCAGTCAATAATTGATGTGATGTTTTCTCATATGTTCCCATTATCAATCTATTGTTTGAAAATGATGACTTGACTCATATATAAAATTATTTATGTAAGCAAAGTTATGGTCTGAATCAAGAGCATGCATACATATATCTTGTGAGTACATGTCTGTTTAAAACTGCATTAAGTTTTCATAGGAAAAAGATTAAAACGGTGCTGATATAATTAATAATGTTCCTAATGAACAACGTTACATTTGGTTCAACAATAAAAGCTGGAATAAATACAGAAATAACAGTCATTTCCTAGCAAGATGAAGCCTGTGGGATATAATTTTAGAACATGGTTACGTCATAAAAAACGGGTCATTTAAAAAAAAATTACAAAACGGTGAAATACGATAAATTAAATACAGAATTCCATTAATTCTGTCATTAGTGACTTTGTATGGGATAAATAACATCATTGCGAATACATTTGGATATTAATGACGGACAATTAATACAATTTGTCAGGTTTCACCCTCGATTCATTGGATTTCCCGTACATCACCGCGCATGCCCCAAGCAAATAATAATCATAGTTAAATATTGACCAACACGTTAGAGGTTTCCGTTTATTTAAAGCTAATAGGAATGGAATTTTAGAAAATGAATCTCACGGATTATGATTAGAAGTTATCTATTTTTAAAAAAATATATTTTTAGAAAACCAAAACATTGAAAAACTTTATGCATCTTTAAAGCTTTCTAGAGCTTGTGTTTCGTTGTGCCAATATAATGGTAGTTGAACGTAAACCAGTCTGACTTGAAAATAATTTAAAGTAAGCAACTGAAATATGCATTGTGTTGCAAAGTATTTTCTTTATATCCAAGTTTCTATATTAACCTACAGACTGTTTAATTGTAAACTGATAGTATAAATAAAATAACACAAATGAAATTCTGGTAAAATCATTTGTTGATGGTCGATTTCACAATCATGTCGATTAAAAAAAACAATAAAAATGTTAATTCCTGATTAATTAAAGTTAAATTATACATATATAACTTAAAATTATGTCATGAATGTTTGTTCTCTAGAATGACTTTCTCTGCATAGAAATATATATATATATATATATATATATATATATATATATATATATATATATATATATATCGATTAAAAACGACTTTGTTTCTCTGGTTGAGCTGAAGTTAATTGTGTTCTACAAGACCATCTGCCGTTATGTACCAAGATGGAGACATGTAGCTAATTCAAACACCTTGTCTCCTCCAGTAACGGTTCCTAATAAGGATAATTTATAACATTACATGTTAGTAAATCCGCATTAATTCGTTTATATAACATCGACAGAAAATCAAATGAAAGTGTTACTCGATAGAATTAGCTTACTAGTAAATAGCGATTATATATATTGTATAGTGATAATGATGTATCTATGTTATAATGTTTTCTTCTTCTTCTTCTTCTTCTTCTTCTTCGAATTATCGTTAAAAATGAATATTATTTGGATTACAACGTAATCGATACAGTAATGTGTTCAAAATTTCCGGTTTTCCGATTTCAAAGTTTATATCAGCCCTCAAGTATGTGAACACTGTCAAGTAATTGTACGTAAAACGGTGTTTAAAAAACGCAAACCAATGTGACTTTGGCTGTCTAAGTAATATTGAATTATTTGTTGTTGTAAAATTTGATCAAACAAAAACCTACTGGTTCATGCACAAAATCACAATTGAACCGCGTCGTTGAATTTTGATCGGAAAACCGGTTCAAAATTCAACAACATAAAAATAAATATCAATGAACTTAGATCATAAACCATGATTTTTTCAATAAAAAAAAAATTCAGTCAATTCCTCTATTTTTCTTTATAATCCTAAAATTCAATGATTTAATATTCAGGAAATGTTAGATGCGATTGATATATATTGATATTGATTGATATATAAGTCATGTTTTATTAAAGGGTGTGGGGTTGGTTCGTTTAATGTGCTTTGTTTTGGTCAATGTGTTCTATTGGGTGGGGGCATTTTTGTGATTTTGTTTGTTTGGTGGTTTTGTTGGTTATTCTTTTTTTTTCGGGGGGGGGGGGGGGGGGCATGAAAAAAAAATCTAACACAAACAGATCACCCCGCTTTTAATCGGACAAAATAAATTTAGAATATTATATTGCTATGTGGCAAGTCAATTTAACTTTTTTAAGTCGAATGAATTGAATGTCATGATGTTGTCCAGTCGGATAATTATGACCCCTGTCATTAAAAATGCTGTCAGATATATCATGATTTTCGAGAATGTCTACTACTTCACCAGTTAAAATACATGTATGTTGGACTCGTATATCGACTTGTTATATACTTACAAGT